>CAJHQP010000746.1:0-156046 GCA_905132765.1 Moricandia arvensis | reverse complement strand
ACAAGTGTTTTCTTACTTCTCACCTTAACCCCAGCTACAGTGGACCTAATTAAGCGTTTGCTTAGAGCTGAGAAGCTCCCAACCTTGGAAGAGGTGTGCTCTCAAATCCAAAAGGAGCAAGGTTCAGTTGGCCTCTTTGGAGGGAAAGGAGAGCTTGTGTTAGTGAATCAAGCTGATGGTACTGCAAACAAGAGCCACTACAAGCCTGAGGACAAAAGTTTTGGGTTTGTGGTCATGCAGAAGAAGGGGACATGGCAAGGACAGATGCTGGATTTTTCACCCACATCTTAAGCCACAAAGTTCAGGAGTCCTTACCATGATGCAAGAGCCAACTTCTCTGGTGAAATGGGCGAATCAGCTACCTCAAACTCCATGAACTCAACCACTAACTTAATCCGGCTAGTGAAGGGAAAACTCTGGCTTCCAGTAGCTCCTCTTCCTTGGGAACCACTCAGGATGAAGCCATCAAGCGATCTGACATTGAGGCTCTCATCAAGATACTCAAGGACAACTCTGGTAACATCCTTGGTACCTCTTTACATGCTACTAATACTGGTTCCTCCTTGAATGCTTTAACAAACTCCAAAATGACAAACCCTTAGTTATTGATTCAGGAGCTAGCCACCATATGAATTAGTGATCTAGGGTTGATTAAAAATATTGTTCCTGCCCTAGGGAATGTTCTTGTAGCTAATGGAGAAATGGTACCAATTAAAGGAGTAGGTGATCTTAGGTTGTTTGATAAAGAATCTAAGGCCTTTTACATGCCAAATTTTACATCCAACTTGTTATCTGTTAAAAGGGTTGCTACTGATTTAAATTGCAAGGTTACCTTCACTCCTAATGATGTCTCCTTTCAGGATATTGAATCTAGTAGGTTACTTGGCAAAAGGTGTGACCAAGGGAGACTTGTACTTGCTGGAAGACACTAAGCTTGCATTCGATTTATCCCCATGCTTTTAAGTCTGTTTAATTTCCCTAAAGATGTTATGTGGCATGCTAGATTAGGACATCCTCATCTCGTGCTTTGAACATCATGTTGCCTAGTATTTCATTTCAAAAAGATTGTGAAGCTTGCATCTTAGGAAAACATTGTAGAACTGTCTTTCCTAAATCTAGTACAATCTATGAAAATGTCTTTGATTTAATTCACTCTGATGTGTGGACTGCCCCTTGTGCATCTAGTGAGCATCATAAGTATTTTGTGACATTTATAGAAGAAAAATCTAAGTACACATGGATCACATTGCTTCAATCAAAGGATAGGGTGTTAGATGCATTCATAAATTTTCAAACTTATGTATCTAACCATTACAATGTCAAGATAAAAATTTTGAGATCAGATAATGGAGGAGAATACACCAGCAATGCATTCAAACAACACCTAGCCAAACATGGAGGGATCCATCAAACAAGCTGTCCATATACTCCACAACAAAATGGTGTGGCTGAGAGAAAGAATAGACATCTTATGGAAGTGGCCAGAAGCATGATGTTCCACATGAATGTACCAAAGAGGTTTGGGGAGATGCAGTGATGACAGCCTGCTATTTAATCAACAAAATTCCCCACCAAAGTCCTACAAGATCAGTCGCCACATGAGGTACTAAACAAACATCGACCATCTATAGATCACCTTCGGGTATTTGGGTGCTTGTGTTTTGTTTTAATTCCAGGAGAGCAAAGGAACAAGTTAGAACCAAAAAGCACCAGAGCCATGTTTATTGGCTATTCTCCTCACCAAAAGGGATACAAGTGTTATTCTCCAGAAACTAAGAGGATTCTAATCTCCAGAGATGTGAGGTTTGTTGAGTCTAAAAGCTACTATGATGAGAAGAGTTGGGAAGAAGTAAGAGACTTATCTCAATCAACCTCAGATAGAGCTGAGAACTTGAGAAGAGTAATGGAAAGTATTGGCATCAGTATACCAAGAAGGAGTGTTGAGACTGCGCCAACACAAGATCAGCCTAGTTCATCACAAGAGGAATCTGAACATAGAAATGCTGAGGTTCCTCCTCTTGATCATGAAGGGGGGAATCAAACTGAACCACAACAAGAAAGTTCAGTCTCTCATGACCAAGAAGAAGCAACAAGAAGAGGAAGTGGTGAGTGGAGATCAATCTGCGGATGATGAGACTACACCAACTGAAGAAAATGTCCAGCCATTGAGAAGAAGCACCAGGGTTAGACACCCTCCATCAAATTGGGTCAATACCAGAGTCTACTTCAACTCACAAGCAGTAGCTCATCCCACCAGAGGTGTGTGTTCTCTAGCTCAATACCCACAAGAACATGTTGTGTTTATTGGCACACTGGACCAGGGATACATACCTAAAACTTATGAAGAAGCTATGGAGCATAAGGTGTGGAGAGACTCAGTGGGAAATGAAACCAATGCCATGATCACCAATGACACTTGGTATGAAGCTGAACTTCCAAAAGGGAAGAAGGCAGTGACCAGCATGTGGATTTTCACCATCAAATACAATGCAGATGGTACTGTGGAGAGGTGCAAAACTAGATTGGTTGCAAGAGGATTTACCCAAACCTATGGAGAAGATTACCTTGACACCTTTGCACCAGTGGCAAAACTTCATATCATACGGATCATCTTATCTTTGGCAGTAAACTTGGAATGGGATCTATGGCAAATGGATGTGAAGAAGGCTTTCTTGCAAGGAGAACTTGAGGATGAAGTCTACATGAAGCCACCTCCAGGCCTAGAACACCTAGTCAAACCAGGAAATGTCCTTAGACTCAAGAAGGCTATCTATGGGTTGAAGCAATCACCAAGGGCTTGGTACCACAAGCTCAGTACCACACTCAATGGAAGAGGGTTTGTGAAATCAGAAGCTGACCCATACTCTCTTCACTCTCACCAGCTCACAAGGCATTGTGGTAATCCTTATATATGTGGATGATATCATCATCACTGGAAGTGATAAAGAAGGTATTCTCTCAACTAAAGTCTTTCTTAAATCATCATTTGATATCAAGACTTGGGTGAGTTAAAGTACTTCCTTGGGATTGAGATATGCCGATCTAAAGAGGGGCTGTTTCTGTCTCAAAGGAAGTACACACTTGATTTGTTGAGTGAGGCAGGTGACTTAGGTGGAAGAGCAGCCAAGACTCCACTAGAAGATGGGTACAAAGTCTTACGTGAGGGGGAGATAAAGAACAAGCCATATGAAGATGTCAAGAGATATAGGAGGATGGTTGGAAAGCTCATCTATCTTACCATCACAAGGCCAGACGTGTGTTTTGCAGTGAATCAAGTCAGCCAACATATGCAAGCACCAAAGATACACCATTGGAACATGGTGGAGAGGATCTTGAGATACCTAAGAGAGGCACCAGGACAAGGAGTTTGGTTAGGCTGCAACCAGAGTACTGAGATTGTTGGATATTGTGATGCAGATTGGGCTGGAGATAGAGTGGACAGGAAGTCCACAACCGGCTATTGCACTTTCATTGGTGGCAACTTAGTAACTTGGAAAAGCAAGAAGCAGAAGATTGTGTCATGTTCAAGTGCAGAAGCTGAATATAGGGCTATGAGGAAGCTTACATGTGAGCTCATTTGGATCAGGAATCTACTTAGAGACTTGGGAATTGAGACCACAACTCCAATCACCATGCACTGTGATAATCAAGCCGCAATTCACATAGCATCCAACAATGTGTTTCATGAGAGGACCAAACACATTGAAGTGGATTGTCACAAGGTTAGACAAGCTGTGGAGCAGAAGATTATATTGCCTTGCTACACTAGAAGTGAAGATCAACTAGCTGACATCTTCACCAAGGCAGCAAGCACAAAGGTCTGTGAGTTCATCCATTCAAAACTTGGACTCATGGATCTCTCATCTCACTGATCTCTCCTCTATGAAGTATTCTACTCTTTTTCCTTGACTTGGGTTTTCTCCCATTGGGTTTTACCTAGTTAAGGTTTTAATGAGGGAATGCTTCATAGCTTCCAAGCTTGACTTGTTCCACATGGTCAAGCTTGAGGGGGAGTGTTGAGATGAAGCAAGAATAAATAGGGAAAAGGCAGAAGTTCAAGTTAGCTTGGGAGGCAAGTCTGTCCGTACAGTTTGACATAAGAGTGGCTTGGAAGGCAAGTTAGGGTTGAGGACGAATTTAAATAACTTCTTCTGGTCTCCTTAGGCTCTGAATAAATTAAATAAGGGGAAACAAGTGGCTGGAGCCGTTGGAGTGTGGTGACAAACCAAAGTCACATGTTTGGCCAAGGAAGAGAGAGAGAAGGGAGCTGTCCCTTTCTGTCCAAGCTGAACGTGCCCTGACCCATACCAGAGACCATCCAGAGTTAATTTGTTTATTCATTTCTTATTGTCTTCTCTTGTGTCTATTTATGTAACTCTTGGACCAACTAAATGAGCAAGGAAATCAGTTCCTCTTTATTCTATTTCTCTCTCTCTCTATTCTCTCACGAAATATCTCTCTCTCTCTCTCATGTTCTTGCTGTGTTCTTCATTAAACTCACATAAACTCTCTATAATTCTCTCATTCTTACAAAAGAGTGGTTACCACCAGATTAGAATGAAAGAAGGAGATGAGTGGAAAACTGCTTTTAAGACTAAGTTAGGATTGTATGAGTGGCTTGTTATGCCATTTGGTCTTACTAACGCACCTAGCACTTTCATGAGGTTGATGAACCATGTCTTGAGAGCTCTTATAGGTCGATTTGTGGTTGTTTACTTTGATGATATTCTCATTTATAGTAAGACCATGAAAGAACATGTTGAGCACTTGAGACAGGTTTTAGATGTGCTTAGGAAAGAGAATCTGTATGCTAACTACAAGAAGTGCTCATTTGGAACAGATAACCTTGTCTTTCTAGGTTTTGTTGTTACATCACAGGGCATACAGGTTGATGAAGAGAAGGTGAAAGCTATCAAGGAGTGGCCGACTCCTAAAACCATTGGAGAAGTCAGAAGTTTTCATGGACTTGCTGGCTTCTACAGGAGGTTTGTGAAAGACTTCAGCACCATTGCTGCCCCACTCACTGAAGTCATCAAGAAGAATGTGGGATTCGCATGGGGGCAAGCTCAGGAAGATGCATTTCAGTTGCTAAAAGGGAAGTTAAACAGTGCTCCTTTACTTGTACTCCCTGACTTTCTTAAAACTTTTGAGATAGAGTGTGATGCATCTGGAGTGGGAATTGGAGCCGTGCTGATGCAAGAAAAGAGGCCTATAGCTTACTTCAGTGAGAAGCTTGGAGGCGCCACATTGAACTACCCAACCTATGACAAGGAGCTGTATGCCTTGGTGAGAGCTCTACAAACGTGGCAGCACTACCTTTGGCCTAAAGAGTTTGTGATCCATACAGATCATGAATCTCTTAAGCATCTCAAAGGGCAACAGAAGCTGAACAAGAGGCATGCTAGGTGGGTTGAGTTCATTGAGACATTCCCTTATGTCATCCAGTACAAGCAAGGTAAGGAGAATGTAGTTGCTGATGCACTCTCAAGAAGGTATGTTCTACTATCTTCTATGGCAACAAAGCTTTTGGGATTTGAACACCTTAAGTCTTGTTATGCTGATGATCCAGAGTTTCAGGAAGTTTTTAGAAACACTGAGAAACATGCCAGTGGAAAGTTCTATCAAGTGAAAGGGTTTCTTTTCTATGATAACCGCTTGTGTGTGCCTTGTGGTTCTTTGAGGGAACTTTATGTCAGGGAAGCTCATGGAGGAGGGTTGATGGGACACTTTGGCGTAGCCAAGACACTGTCTATCTTGCAGGAACACTTCTATTGGCCTAACATGAAAAAAGAAGTGGAGAAGGTGTGCTCAAGGTGTGTCGTGTGCAAACAAGCCAAGTCCAAGGTGCAACCAACAGGTTTGTATACTCCACTCCCTATCCCTACTGAACCTTGGGTTGATATCTCTATGGACTTTGTTTTGGGACTGCCCAGAACTAGGAAGGGTAGAGATAGCATCTTTGTGGTGGTTGATAGGTTTTCCAAGATGGCACATTTCATACCTTGCCATAAGACTGATGATGCATCCTTAGTGGCTGATCTATTCTTTAGAGAGGTTGTTAAGTTGCATGGAATGCCCAGGACCATAGTTTCTGATAGGGACTCTAAGTTCCTTAGCTATTTCTGGAAAACATTGTGGGGGAAACTAGGAACTAGATTGCTATTCTCAACCACTTGTCATCCACAAACTGATGGGCAAACTGAGACTGTCAATAGGACATTGTCTACCCTCTTGCGTGCTATCATCAAAAAGAACATTAGGACTTGGGAGGATTGTTTGCCGCATGTAGAGTTTGCATACAATAGGTCAATGCATTCAGCCACTAAGCTCACCCCTTTTCAAGCCGTCTATGGATTCAATCCCTTGTCTCCATTAGACTTGTTTGCTTTACCTTTGAAAGAGCAGACTAACCTTGATGGTCAGAAGAAGGCCGAGTTTGTTAGATCTTTGCATGAACAGGTCAGGAGAAACATAGAGGACCGCACCAAAATGTATGCAAGAAAGAAGAACAAAGGCAGGAGAGAGTTGGTGCTAGAACCAGGTGATCTCGTGTGGATCCATCTCAGGAAGGAAAGGTTTCCTAATGAGAGAAAGTCCAAGCTGATGCGAAGGACAGACGGCCCATTCAAAGTACTCAAGAGGATCAACAACAATGCTTATCAGATTGATCTCGAAGGTAAGTACAACATTAGCTCAACATTCAACGTTTCTGACTTGATTCCTTTTGTGGCAGACGAATCGGATTTGAGGTCAAATCCTTTTAAAGGAGGAGGGGATGGTGTGACCACCATTGGGTCAAATGCAACCTCCAGTCAATCCAATTGCCAAGACGCCAAGGAACCAGAAGAGGAGGCTTACAAGGAAGAGATCCAGGAGCTGATGGAGGAACTAGAACAAGTAGATCCCTATGTAGCCGACTGGATGAGTGGAGAGGAAGAGATGGAACAGAATGCAGCTCAAGATGACTTGATCTTCTCAGTTGGACCGATTACAAGATCAAAGACAAAAGCTCAGAGGCAAGCTTTGCTAACTCTGCTTGAGCACGTGAGACAAGAGGAGGAATCGATCAAGAGTGAAGGACCAGCATGTTGGTTTAATGTGATTTCGATTTGTACTTAAATTGAACCAGCAAACCAAAGACAAATAGGATTAGGATTTTCGATTCAGAGTAGTAAACCAATTTCAATTGGGTTTAGGGTTAGGGTTAGACAAAACCAATTTCAATTCGGTTTAGGTTTAGGGTTAGACAAAACCAATTTCAATTCAGTTTAGGTTTAGGGTTAGACAAAACCAAAACCATCTCGGTTTAGGTTTAGGGTTAGATGTAGCTTTCTATTTAAGCAAGCGCCGCAGTCAGCTTGAAACTCAATCAATAAACCCGAAATCTTTTAGCAATTGCTTGCCTAGTTCTTCTGCTTTCTCTGTTCAGCTAAAGGAACATTGATCTTCATCTAAAGGAAGGAATTCCTTGTGATCCATCAACGACAATACAAGGTAATCTTGTGTCATTGAGTAGCAACACATCTCTGAGGCATCCCCATCGCCAAGGAGAGCAGTCCATCATCAGATCCGAGTGCTAGTAGCCTTTTGATCAACCCTCTATCCATCCCCTTCAAGTGATCCATGGAGAACAAGCCTATCCAGGCCGCACCACCTTTCATTCTGGTCCACAAGTTGTTCTTCCTTTTTGTTCTGGAAACCCTTGTAACGCCTCTATATAAGCATTATGTTGAGTTTCAATAACATCATACAGTTCTGGGTTTCTTTCTTTTCTTTGGCCGAAATGAATCTCTACACAAGTTCATACAAATCACTCTCCAATATCTCAAGTCTCTTCATTGCTGTCTAAACCAATCTCTCTGTTCTCTTATTCTCTGAACATTTCATGGTATCAGAGCCAGGTTAGTGATAATCTAGGCTTGTGTTCTTAGTTTTGAGGGGTAAAGGTCGAAGCTTTCTAGAGATCTAAGGGAAAGTTTGAAGATTGAAGCTCTCTAGCAGAGAGATCTGAAGTCTTTCTGGGTTGTTTATCTCAAAGTCTCAACCTTTTCTGGTTTTTAATCTCAAGTGTTCTTCAGCTTCATTCAAAGAAAAGCTTTTCTAGATCTGGGTAAGTCAAGAACAAGTTGGAAGGTAACAAGATGTTGGCGATACCAGTGACCTTAAAGGGGAGTGGGAACTAGCTTTTATGGTCAAGGCTGGTGAAACTGCAATTGGGATCATGGGTTTGTGGAATCACATCACGGATGGACCTCCAAAACCAGTTTCTGAGGAAGAAGGAGGAGTGACTGAGCTCGTTCTAGCTGATGAGAACAAGTGGGTTCAAGAAGACATGACCGTTGTCACTGTGCTGCAAGCTTCTCTTGAGACTTCAATCCTTGAAGCTTACAGCTACTGTGAGACAACAAAAGACCTATGGGAGAAACTCCAGAAGGTCTATGGAAACACATCAAATCTGAGTCGTGTGTTTTAGGTTAAGAGAGCTATCAACACACTTTTGCAGGAAGAGGTGGAGTTCACCAAGCACTTGGGGCAGTTTAGAGCTATATGGTCTGAACTCGAGTTGTTGAGGCCGAGTACAATGAATCAAGAGATCATCATGGAAAGGAGAGAGCAATATCAAGTATTTGGCTTGCTACTGACCCTGAATCTGGTTTACAATGAACTGATCAACCACATCTTGAGGTCATCCAAACTGCCATCCTTGGAGGAAGTGTGTGCTCAGATGCAGAACGAAGAGGGATCACACTGTTTGTTTGGAGGAAGAGGTGACCTATCCATAGTGATGTGATCATGGACCAACTCAACAAGGAAGATGATGTATCAAGGAATGCACCCATGGACCAACGAGCTGATGAAGATGCCTTAGCCATTCCAGAAGGTTCCATGACTCTTTTTGGAACCAAGAAACTCAATGGAGCCATTGGAGGATTACTTAGGAAGATGATGTATCAAGGAATGCACCCATGGACCAACGAGCTGATGAAGATGCCTTAGCCATTCCAGAAGGTTCCATGACTCTTTTTGGAACCAAGAAACTCAATGGAGCCATTGGAGGATTACTTAGACTCGTATGAAACAAGAAGAAGGTCTTGAACAAAGCTTGATGATCCTGGATACCTTGATCACCATTCTAGCTATCTCCTCATCGAGCTGAATTATTACTTAGGCAAAGTATTTGTGTGTGCTCTTTTCCTTGCTCTTGGTTTTGTCCCAAAGAGGTTTTACGGAGAAAAGTTTTTAACGAGGCCACAAGCTGTTTTACACATCTTGTAGGTGCTAATCTCGGTCCAAGTCTTAAAGAAGACTATCTATTTTGTCTTATGTTTTGTTTTTAATCTATAGTTTTTATGTCACGATTTTCTTCAGACCAAAGGGGCGTGTTCCTTCGCTCTCTATTTGAACTCGTGCAAACCCTTATTCTAAAACAAGCAGTCTTTTATCAATCTCTTTCTCATTCTCTCTTCTCTTTGAGTCAAAGAATCTCTTGTGTGTCATATCCAGAACCTTAAGGGCTTCTACTTGGTGTGTAATATCCGATCTAGTTGCCTAGGAGTATCAATAGGCCATTCCGCATCCCATTGTGTCACCACTCAACCCACAGCGTTGAAGAACTTGAGTCTATGATTTGTTCTTGCAAGGATATATCCCCCATCGACCAGAGATGCATCCTAGGATCGTATTATGTGGTATCGGAGCAACTCTGGAAGGGAAGTGATCATCATTCTCTCTGATTTTTGATTTGTCTGTTTCAAGTGTTTGAGTTCTGTTTTGTTGTTTGCTTGATTCTAATTTCGAAAATTAAAGACCAAAACTAATTGTTTTCTGTTCCTGAACCTAGTTTGATCTTAAACTTATTTTTTATTGTGTGTTCTGTTTATCTAGAACTTGTTACTGGTTCTCTTTTCTTTTATTTCTCAGGAACAATGGCGAAGGAGCACAAAGGAGAACTCAGCAAGAATGATACACTGTTGCTTGAAGCATTCACGGCTAGAATGGATAAAGTCTTCAAAGATCAACTGAGAAAATTCAGACTAGACATACAGCAGCAAAAGAAAAGCAGATCATCCAGAGATGAGTTCAAGCAAAGAGGGAATGAACAGTTGGAAAGAAACCAGAAGCATGTTGTTGTTAAGAAAGAAACTCCACAACAAAGGTATGAACAAGACAGGTGGAGCACAGATCGACACTAGCCATTGGAGACAAAGCTTTATCCTTCAAAATCTGTTCAGAAACAACCTGAAAGCCAGAGATGATGTCCATCTAGTACTTTTGGTTCATCTATCAAGAAATCAATCTGTTACAGCAAGGAGAAGTCAGTCTCTAATCCATTTAGAGAAGATAAACAATTCTGTTTATTCAGTGAGAAGGATAAGGAGGCATTGTTACAAGTAATGATGGGTGTGGATATGCTATTCAAAAGGTCCAACACAACACGTCCAGAAATAGAAGCACAGAACCAAGAGTCTTTCGCTTCTGTCTCAGAACTCCACTCAGCAGCACCAGAACTAAGAGTCTTTCACTTCTGTCTCAGAACTCCACTCAGCAGTACCAGAACTAGCAGCACAAGCTCAAGAAGATCAAGCCGATATTCAAACAACCACCATTCAGAAGGATGATCAACCAGTAATGGACAACCTCGTTCTTTTTAAACATGATGTGATAGAAGAGGAGGTACACCAGAAAACACAACCAGAGAGTGGATTGGAGCAGATGATTGTCTTTGACTCATGTTATTTCCAAAAGGCATTCTTGGGTATTTTTTTTGTTCATTCCTTTTGTTTGGAACAATAACAGAGCAGTGGAGCTTTCAAGACACGAATTGGTCTTGAAGTATGTTGTATTTGAGCAATATCAAGGAATGCACCCATGTACCAACCAGCTGATGAAGATGCCATAGCCATTCCAGAAGGTCCCATGACTAGTTCTAGAACCAATAAACTAAATGGAGCCATTGGAGGATTACTTAGACTCGTATGGAAACAAGAAGAAGGTCTTGGAAAAAGCTTGATGATCCGAGATACCTTGATCACCATTCAAGCTATCTTCTCATCTATCTGAATTAGTACTTAGGCAAAGTACTTGGTGTGCTCTTTTCCTTGCTCTCGGTTTTGTCCCAAAGAGGTTTTACCGAGGAAGATTTTTAACGAGGCCACAAACTGCTTTACACATCTCATAGGTGCTAATCTCGATCCAAGTCTAAAACAAGACTCTATCTATTTATCTTATGTTTTGTTTTTATCCTATAGTTTTTATTTCATGATTTTCTCGAGACCAAAAGAGCATGTTCCTTTGCTCTCTATTTAAACTCGTGCAAACCCATATTCTAAAACAAGCAGCCTTTTATCAATCTCTTTCTCGTTCTCTCTTCTCTTTGAGTCGAAGAATCTCTGGTGTGTCATATCCAGAACCTTAAGGGCTTCTACTTGGTGTGTAATATTCGATCTAGTTGCCTAGGAGTATCAATAGGCCTTTCAGCATCTTATTGTGTCACCACTCGACCCACAACCTTGAAGAACTTGAGTCTACGATTCGTTCTTTCAAGGATCTATCCCCCCATCTACCAGAGAAGCATCCAAGGATCGTATTACTTAGCAAACAAGGCAGAAGTCACTCAAGCTAACAAGGCAATGTAAAAGGCTGAGGAAAGGAGGTATGGTGAGGATATATGGTTTAGAGTCAGCTGTGATCATTGCAAGAAGCCGTGTCCCAAAAGGAGTCAGTGATGGATCCTTCATCCTCACCTCAAGCCAGCCAAGTTCATGAAGAAGAGGAAAGGAAGAGCTCACCTTTCCAGTGAAGCAAGTGAAGCTGGTCCTTCTGGAAGTGGGTCAACCAGGCGTGAAGGTGAAGGGAAAGCCATGGCATCTCAAAACTCTTCAGCCAACAACATGGATCAAGAGCCCATAAGGAGGTTCGACATTGATGCCCTCCTCAAAGCTCTTAAGGAGAATGGTAACATACTCGGAAACACTCTTGGTTACTCTCATACTGCTCATAGATTGCCTAAGCCTCTTGATCAAGTAAATGCTCTAGGAGAATCACATAGATCATGTACTGCTGCTGGTGTTATAACTTGATACGGCCCTGAATAGGCTGGTGTTCCTGGATCACTTGAAGGGGGTGGATGAAGAATTCTTTGGTGGTTACTAACACTCCTTGGACGTGTGGTCTTCTCCTAAAAGCTCTGGATTGCTTTGAGGATGCGTAGCTACTCTATGGCACAAGTGCGCCCTGCTTGATGCCAAGATGATCACGTTGGAGATCCCTCTCCTTAAGTGAGATAAATGTTCTAGATGCTGAAAAGAGAAAGCAATAGGACAGGAGACAAGCAAAAGCTTAAGTTCTTTGATTGATTGATGATCGATGAACTCAGCTGGTTACAAGCATAAATAAGAAAAGATACTCCTAATCTAAACTAGAAAGCCCTAAGACTAAACCATAATGGTTTAGGAATCCTAATCCTATCGAAATTGATCTAATCCTAAATCCTAACTCGACTTGGTTTTCTGTTTTCGAATTTGAAATCAGTTACATAACTTAAACACATTAAATCAACATGTTGGATTACTCTTGATCTTGCCCTCCTCTTCAATCTTAGTCCTCACGAAAATCACTAAGTTTTGAAGAGCCTTCTCTTGTGCTCTAGCTATAGATTGAATAACTGGCTCATCCCAAAAGATCAATGGGTCTTTGGTTTGGTTGCTGGATCTCTTTTGGGCCGAATGGCCCCTTTCTCATCCCTCTCCGATTTCAGCCTGTTCCATCAAGTCTCTGTCTCCATCACCCTGTTCCTCAGGACCAATTGGACGAATAAACGGATCTCCCATGAGTTCATCTCCATCGCCTTCCATGTGCTCCTGATATGATCTCCAAATGGATGCACCTCCATCGCCCTACTTCAATTCCGAACAGAGTTCAGTCAGCTAATCTTTGTTGGACTCATCTAGCTCGCCAAGTTCCTCTTCGCCACTTGAGCTCTCTAGCTCATTCACCTCCTCTCTGGTTCATGGAGTGGTATTCATGTTGTTGCTTTGTTGAGTTGGTCCTTCTTGTTCTACTCTAGTCTGGGTCGCACCATCCCCTCCTCCTCTATAAGGATTTGACCTCAAATCCAATTCATCTGCAACAAAAGGATCCAAATCAGATACATTGAAGGTAGAACTGATGTTGTACTTACCTTCCAGATCAATTTGATTGGCATTGTTATTGATCATTTTAAGAACTTTGAAAGGACCATCCTTCCTTGGCATTAGTTTGAACTTCCTTTCTGTAGGAGACCCATCCTTCCTAAGGTGAATCCAAAGCAACTCTCTTGGTTGAAGAATCAACTCCTTTCCCCCTTGTTCTTTTGTTTAGCATACACCTTTGTGCGTTGCTCTATGTTTCTCCTAACCTGTTCATGCAAAGAACGGACAAACTCTGCCTTTTGGCTGCCATCGAGATTAGTTTGTTCTTTCAGTGGTAAAGAAAACAAATCAATAAGGTCATACAATCCGTACAGTCCGTATAAGCCGTACAATCCGTACGAGGTCGACCAAAACACTAGACCAAGGAAAGTTACCATCCGGGTAAAACCAAAGCTACCGATCACTTTCCTTAGGAGATAACCTTATATATCCGTTGGAAAGGAAGAAAGGTCCACGTGGACAGGCTTGCACGAGCTAGGAAGGATCAGCATCTTGTCAAAGACGCTGATACCATTTACATGGCCAGAATGGCTTGGTATGAATTAGGCGCGCCCATACTTGACAGCCACATGTTTCTCTTCCATTAGTCTCTGGAATCCTTTGTATGACTCTCTATATATATGTTTCGAGTATCAATGAGAAGTGTAGACAGTTCTCTCTATTTTTCAGTCTTACAATGTTATTCATCAATCCTCCCTACACAGTCTCAAACCGATTCTAGTCTTCTTAAATCTCTTCTAAATCTCTTTCTGGTTACATTTCTATCAAGATATCAAAAGATATTATGGTATCAGAGCCAGGTTCGTGACAATCTGGGCACGTTTTCATCAGTTGAAGAAGTTCAAGGTAGAGACTTTTTGAAGATCCAAGGTGGTTCTTTGTAGATCCTAGTAGAAGACTGATGTTTGAAGCTTGTGTGTTGCAAAAGTGATGTGATCTTGGGCTGATTTATGAAGTTATGGACATAGAAGACATTCAAAATTTGACCTATGATGTTACCTAACATGTCAAGCCCATTTGTATGAAGTTAGAAACCCAAGAAGAAACAAAATCAAGTAGTTTCTTTGCTGTCCAAGAAAAGTGACGAAAATCAGAAATCAAATTGCATGGAAAGCTTCTCTCTCCTCTATGCAATATTTTGTGATTTCCTAGACTATTAAATACCTAGCTTTGTTAGAAAGTTTAGTCTCTTATAAATAAGTTGTAATCTCCTTTGAAATAAATCAGACTATCATTTTATTTTTGGAAATCTTGAGAGTAGTTGTCAGTTTTGTTCCTTCGGAAACTTTTCGATATGTCTTGGTGCGTCATATCCAAGGGATCAAACCGATATGTTCTGGTGCGTCATATCCAGAGGGTCAGCCTCAATGTCGTCTAGGTGCCTCATATCCAGAGGGTCAGCCTGAATGTCGTCTAGGTGCCTCATATCCTAGGGTATTGAGTTGGAATATCGGAGGCCTTCCACATCCTTCGTGTGACCATTCACTCCACACCCCTTGTCTCTGAAGCTTCATGTTTTTATAGCAGCAAGGCTTATCCATCTACCAATTTCAGAGTGTATCCCTTGGGAGGTTTTACATCATTTGTTATCAGAGCCACTCTGAAAGCGTTATTCACTTCTGTTATCCACCATTCTCATCTATCTATCTACTTAAAAAGAGAAAGAGTTTTGTTATTTAAATTCTACAATTTTTTGGATCATTTGGGAAATATGTTTTCCAGTTTTTCTTTCTTCGGAGACCAAGATTTGAGGACAAATCTTTTTGAAGAGGAGGAGTATTATGTGATCTTGGGCTGATTTATGAATTTATGGACATGGAAGACATTCAAAAATTGACCCATGATGTTACCTAACATGTCAAGCCCACTTTTATGAAGCTAAAATCCCAAGAAGAATCAAAATCAAGTAGTTTCTTTGCTGTCCAAGAAAAGTGACGAAAATCAGAAACAAAATTACATGGAAAGCTTCTCTCTCTTCCATGCAAGGAATGCTTTTTTCAAGAACCTTCCATCTCCTTAATGCAATGTTTTGTGATTTCCTAGACTATTAAATATCTAGCTTTTTTAGCAAGTTTAGTTTCTTATAAATAAGTTGTAATCTCCTTTGAAATAAATTAGACTATCTTTTTATTTTTAAAAATCTTGAGAGTAGTTCTCAATTTTGTTCCTTCGGGAACTTTTCGATCTGTCTTGGTGCGTCATATCCAAGGGATCAAACCGATCTGTTCTGGTGCGTCATATCCAGAGGGTCAGCCTCATTGTCGTCTAGGTGCGTCATATCCGAGGGCTTTGAGTTGGAGTATCGGAGGCAGTCTGCATCCTTCGTGTGACCATTCACTCCACATCCCTTGTCTCTAAAGCTTCACGTTTTCATAGCAGCAAGGCTTATCCATCTACCAATTTCATAGTGTATCCCTTGGGAGGTTTTACATCATTTCGTATCAGAGCCACTCTGAAAGCATTATTCACTTCTGTTATCCACCATTCTCATCTATCCATCTTCTTTAAAAAGAAAAAGAGTTTTGTTATTTATATTCTTCAATTTTGTTGGATCATTTGGGAAATATGTGTTCAAGTTTTTCTTTCTTCGGAGAACAAGATTTGAGGACAAATCTTTTGAAGAGGAGGAGTATGATGTGATCTTGGGCTGATTTATGAAGTTATGGACATGGAAGACATTCAAAAATTGACCCATGATGTTACCTAACATGACAAGCCCATTTTTATGAAGTTACAAGCCCAAGAAGAATCAAAATCAAGTAGTTTCTTTGCTGTCCAAGAAAAGTGACGAAAATCAGAAATTAAATTACATGGAAAGCTTCTCTCTCTTGCATGCAAGGAATGCTTGTTTCAAGAACCTTCTCTCTCCTCCATGCAATGTTTTGTGATTTCCTAGACTATTAAATATCTAGCTTTGTTAGCAAGTTTAGTCTCTTATAAATAAGTTGTAATCTCCTTTGAAATAAATTAGACTATCTTTTTATTTTTAAATTCTTGAGAGTAGTTCTCAATTTTGTTCCTTCGGGGACTTTTTGATCTGTCTTGGTGTGTAATATCCAAGGGATCAAACCGATCTGTTCTGGTGCATCATATCCAGAGGGTCAGCCTCATTGTCGTCTAGGTGCGTCATATCCGAGAGCTTTGAGTTGGAATATCGGAGGCCTGCCGCATCCTCCGTGTGACCATTAAATCTACATCCCTTGTCTCTGAAGCTTCACGTTTTCATAGCAGCAAGGCTTATCCATCTTACAATTTCAGAGTGTATACCTTGGGAGGTTTTACACAATTTGGTACCAGAGCCGCTCTGAAAGCGGTATTCACTTATGTTATCCACCATTCTCATTTATCCATCTTCTTAAAAAGAAAAAGAGTTTTGTTATTTATATTCTACATCTTTGTTGAATCATTTGGGAAATATGTGTTCAAGTTTTTCTTTCTTCGGAGAGCAAGATTTAAGGGAAATTCTTTTGGAAGAGGAGAAATATGATGTGATCTTGGGCTGATTGATGAAGTTACGCACATGGAAGACATTCAAAAATGGATCCATGATGTTACCTAACATGTCCAACCGAGTTTTATGAAGTTATAAGCCCAAGAAGAATCAAAATCAAGTAATTTCTTGCTATCCAAGAAAAGGGGGGAAAATCAGAAATTAAATTGCATTGAAAGCTTCTCTCTCATGCATGAGAGGAATGCTTGTATCAGGAACCTTCTCTCTCCTCCATGCAATGTTTTGTGATTTCCTGTACTATTAAATATCTAGCTTTGTTAGCAAGTTTAGTCTCTTATAAATAAGTTGTAATCTCCTTTGAAATAAATCAGACTATCTTTTTAACTTTGGAAATCTTTAGAGTAGTTCTCAGTTTTGTTCATTCGGGAAATTTTTGATCTGTCTTGGTGCGTCATATCCAAGGGATCAAACCGATCTGTTCTGCTGCGTCATATCTAGAGGGTCAGCCTCATTGTCGTCTAGGTGCATCATAACCTTGGCCATTGAGTTGGAATATCGGAGACCTTCCACATCCTTTACGTGACCATTAACTCCACATCCCTTGTCTCTGAAGCTTCACGTTTTCATAGGAGCAAGGCTTATCCATCTACCAATTTCGGAGTGTATCCCTTGGGAGGTTTTACATCATTTGGTATCAGAGCCACTCTGAAAGCGGTATTCACTTATGTTATCCACCATTCTCATCTATCCATCTTCTTTAAAAGAAAAAGAGTTTTGTTATTTATATTCTACAATTTTGTTGGATCACTTGGGAAATATGTGTTCAAGTTTTTATTTCTTCAGAGAGAAAGATTTGAGGACAACTCTTTCTGAAAAGGAGGAGTATGATGTGATCTTGGGCTGATTGATGAAGTTATGGACATGGAAGACATTCAAAAATTGACCCATGATGTTACCTAACATGTCAAGCCCATTTTTATGAAGTTACAAGCCCAAGAAAATCAAAATCAAGTAGTTTCTTTGTTGTCCAAGAAAAGTGACGAAAATCAGAAATTAAATTGCATGGAAAGCTTCTCTCTCTTGCATGCAAGGAATGTTTGTTTCAAGAACCTTCTCTCTCCTCCATGCAATGTTATGTGATTTCCTAGACTATTAAACATCAAGCTTTATTAGCAAGTTTAGTTTTTTATAAATAAGTTGTAATCTCCTTTGAAATAAATCAGACTATCTTTTTATTTTTTGAAATCTTGAGAGTAGTTCTCAGTTTTGTTCATTCGGGAACTTTTCGATCTTTCTTGGTGCGTCATATCCAAGGGATCAAACCGATCTGTTCTGGTGCGTCATATCTAGAGGGTCAGCCTCATTGTGTAGGTGCGCCATATCATAGGGCATTCACTTGGAATATCGGAAGCCTTTCGCATCCTTCGTGTGACCATTCACTCTACATCCCTTGTCTCTGAAGCTTCATGTTTTCATAGCAGCAAGGCTTATCCATCTACCAATTTCATAGTGTATCCCTTGGGAGGTTTTACATAATTTCGTATCAGAGCCACTCTGAAAGCGTCTTCACTTCTGTTATCCACCATTCTCATCTATCCATCTTCTTAAAAGAAAAAGAGTTTTGTTATTTATATTCTTCAATTTTGTTGGATCATTTGGAAATATGTGTTCAAGTTTTTCTTTCTTCGGAGAACAAGATTTGAGGAAAATCTTTTGGAAGAGGAGGAGTATGATGTGATCTTGGGCTGATTGATGAAATTACGGACATGGAAGACATTAAAATTGACCCATGATGTTACCTAACATGTCCAGCCCATTTTTATGAAGTTACAAGCCCAAGAAAAATCAAAATCAAGTAGTTTCTTTGCTGTCCAAGAAAAGTGACGAAAATCAGAAATTAAATTACATGGAAAGATTCTCTCTCTTGCATGCAAGGAAGGCTTGTTTCAAGAACCTTCCCTCTCCTCTATGCAATGTTTTGTGATTTCCTAGACTATTAAATATCTAGCTTTGTTAGCAAGTTTAATCTCTTATAAATAAGTTGTAATCTCCTTTGAAATAAATTAGACTATCTTTTTATTTTTAAAAATCTTGAGAGTAGTTGTCAATTTTGTTCCTTCGGGAACTTTTCCATCTGTCTTGGTGCGTCATATCCAAGGGATCAAACCGATCTGTTCTGGTGCGTCATATCCAGCGGGTCAGCCTCATTGTCATCTAGGTGCGTCATATCCTACGGCATTGAGTTGGAATATCAGAGGCCTTCCGCATCCTTCGTGTGACCATTAACTCCACATCCCTTGTCTCTGAAGCTTCACGTTTTCATAGCAGCAAGGCTTATCCATCTACCAATTTCAGAGTGTATCCCTTGGGAGGTTTTAAATCATTTGGTATCAGAGCCACTCTGAAAGCGTTATTCACTTATGTTATCCACCATTCTCATCTATCCATCTTCTTAAAAAGAAAAAGAGTTTTGTTATTTATATTCTACAATTTTGTTGGATCATTTGGGAAATATGTGTTCAAGTTTTTATTTCTTCAGAGAGCAAGATTTGAGGACAAATCTTGTTGAAGATGAGGAGTATGGTGTGATCTTGGGCTTATTTATGAAGTTATGGACATGGAAGACATTAAAAATTGATCCATAATGTTACCTAACATGTCCAACCCATTTTTATGAAGTTACAAGCCCAAGAAGAATCAAAATCAAGTAGTTTCTTTGCTGTCCAAGAAAAGTGACGAAAATCAGAAATTAAATTGCATGGAAAGTTCTCTCTCTTGCATGCAAGGAATGCTTGTTTCAAGAACCTTCTCTCTCCTCCATGCAATGTTTTGTGATTTCCTAGACTATTAAATATCTAGCTTTGTTAGCAAGTTTAGTCTCTTATAAATAAGTTGTAATCTCCTTTGTAATAAATCAACTATCTTTTTATTTTTGGAAAATCTTGAGAGTAGTTCTCAGTTTGTTCCTTCGGGAACTTTTCGATCTGTCTTGGTGCGTCATATCCAAGGGATCAAACCGATCTGTTCTGGTGCGTCATATCCAGAGGGTCAGCCTCATTGTCGTCTAGGTGCGTCATATCCTAGGGCATTGAGTTGGAATATCGGCATCCTTCGTGTGACCATTAACTCCACATCCCTTGTCTCTGAAGCTTCACGTTTTCATAGCAGCAAGGCTTATCCATCTACAAATTTCAGAGTGTATCCCTTGGGAGGTTTTACATCATTTGGTATCAGAGCCACTCTGAAAGCGGTATTCACTTATGTTATCCACCTTTCTCATCTATCCATCTTCTTAAAAAGAAAAAGAGTTTTGTTATTTATATTCTACAATTTTGTTGGAACATTTGGGAAATATGTGTTCAAGTTTTTATTTCTTCAGAGAGCAAGATTTGAGGACAAATCTTTTTGAAGAGGAGGAGTATGATGTGATCTTGGGCTGATTTATGAAGTTATAAACATGGAAGATATTCAAAAATTGACCCATAATGTTACCTAACATGTCCAGCCCATTTTTATGAAGTTACAAGCCCAAGAAAAATCAAAATCAAGTAGTTTCTTTGATGTCCAAGAAAAGGGACGAAAATCAGAAATTAAACTGCATGGAAAGCTTCTCTCTCTTGCATGCAAGGAATGCTTGTTTCAAGAACCTTCTCTCTCCTCCATGCAATGTTTTGTGATTTCCTAGACTATTAAATATCTAGCTTTGTTAGCAAGTTTAGTCTCTTATAAATAAGTTGTAATCTCCTTTGAAATAAATCAGACTATCTTTTTAACTTTGGAAATCTTTAGAGTAGTTCTCAGTTTTGTTCATTCGGGAAATTTTTGATCTGTCTTGGTGCGTCATATCCAAGGGATCAAACCGATCTGTTCTGGTGCGTCATATCCAGAGGGTCAGCCTCATTGTCGTCTAGGTGCGTCATATCCTAGGGCATTGAGTTGGAATATCGGAGGCCTTTTGCATCTTCGTGTGACCATTAACTCCACATCCCTTGTCTCTGAAGCTTCACGTTTTCATAGCAGCAAGGCTTATCCATCTACCAATTTCAGAGTGTATCCCTTGGGAGGTTTTACATCATTTGGTATCAGAGCCACTCTGAAAGCGTTATTCACTTATGTTATCCACCATTCTCATCTATCCATCTTCTTAAAAGAAAAAGAGTTTTGTTATTTATATTCTACAATTTTGTTGGATCATTTGGGAAATATGTGTTCAAGTTTTTATTTCTTCAGAGAGCAAGATTTGAGGACAAATCTTTTGAAGAGGAGGAGTATGATGTGATCTTGGGCTGATTTATGAAGTTATGAACATGGAAGACATTCAAAATTGACCCATAATGTTACCTAACATGTCCAGCCCATTTTTATGAAGTTACAAGCCCAAGAAAAATCAAAATCAAGTAGTTTCTTTGATGTCCAAGAAAAGGGACGAAAATCAGAAATTAAACTGCATGGAAAGCTTCTCTCTCTTGCATGCAAGGAATGCTTGTTTCAAGAACCTTCTCTCTCCTCCATGCAATGTTTTGTGATTTCCTAGACTACTAAATATCTATCTTTATTAGCAAGTTTAGTCTCTTATATATAAGTTGTAATCTTCTTTAAACTTAATCAGACTATTTTTTTATATTTAGAAATAGTTCTCACTTTTGTTCCTTCAGGAACTTTTCGATCTGTCTTGGTGCGTCATACCCAAGGGATCAAACCGATCTGTTCTGGTGCGTCATATCCAGATGGTCAGCCTCATTGTCGTCTAGGTGCGTCATATCCTAGGGCATTGAGTTGAAATAGCGGAGGCCTTCCGCATCCTTCGTGTGACCATTAACTCCACATCCCTTGTCTCTGAAGCTTCACGTTTTCATAGCAGCAAGGCTTATCCATCTACCAATTTCAGAGTGTATCCCTTGGGAGGTTTTACATAATTTGGTATCAGAGCCACTCTGAAAACGTTATTCACTTATGTTATCCACCATTCTCATCTATCCATATTCTTAAAAAGAAAAAGAGTTTTGTTATTTATATTCTACAATTTTGTTGGATCATTTGGGAAATATGTGTTCAAGTTTTTATTTCTTCAGAGAGCAAGATTTGAGGACAAATCTTTTTGAAGAGGAGGAGTATGGTGTGATCTTGGGCTGATTTATGAAGTTATGGACATGGAAGACATTAAAAATTGATCCATAATGTTATCTAACATGTCCAGCCCATTTTTATGAAGTTACAAGCCCAAGAAGAATCAAAATCAAGTAGTTTCTTTGTTGTCCAAGAAAAGTGACGAAAATCAGAAATTAAATTGCATGGAAAGTTTCTCTCTCTTGCATGCAAGGAATGCTTGTTTCAAGAACCTTCTCTCTCCTCCATGCAATGTTTTGTGATTTCCTAGACTATTAAATATCTAGCTTTGTTAGCAAGTTTAGTCTCTTATAAATAAGTTGTAATATCCTTTGTAATAAATCAAACTATCTTTTTAGTTTTGGAAAATCTTGAGAGTAGTTCTCATTGTTCATTCGGGAACTTTTCGATATGTGTTGGTGCGTCATATCCAAGGGATCAAACTGATCTGTTCTGATGCATCATATCCAGAGGGTCAACCTCATTGTCGTCTAGGTGCGTCATATCCTAGGGCATTGAGTTGGAATATCGGTATCCTTCGTGTGACCATTAACTCCACATCCCTTGTCTCTGAAGCTTTATGTTTTCATAGCAGCAAGGCTTATCCATCTACAAATTTCAGAGTGTAACCCTTGGGAGGTTTTACATCATTTGGTATCAGAGCCACTCTGAAAGCGGTATTCACTTATGTTATGCACCTTTTTCATCTATCCATCTTCTTAAAAAAAAAAGAGTTTTGTTATTTACATTCTACAATTTTGTTGGATCATTTGGCAAATATGTGTTCAAGTTTTTATTTCTTCAGAGACCAAAATTTGAGGAAAAATCTTTTGGAAGAGGAGGAGTATGATGTGATCTTTGGCATATTTATGAAGCTATAAACACGGAAGATATTTAAAAATTGACCCATAATGTTACCTAACATGTCCAGCTCATTTTTATGAAGTTACAAGCCCAAGAAAAATGAAAATCAAGTAGTTTCTTTGCTGTCCAAAAAAAGTGACGAAAATCAGAAATTAAACTGCATGAAAACTTTCTCTCTCTTGCATGCAAGGAATGCTTGTTTCAAGAACCTTCCCTCTCCTCCATGCAATGTTTTGTGATTTCCTAAACTATTAAATATCTAGCTTTATTAGCAAGTTTAGTCTCTTATATAGAAGTTGTAATCTCCTTTAAAATAAATCAGACTATCTTTTTATATTTAAAGATAGTTCTCACTTTTGTTCCTTTAGGAACTTTTCGATCTTTCTTGGTGCGTCATACCCAAGGGATCAAACCTATCTGTTCTGGTGCGTCATATCCAAAGGGTCAGCCTCATTGTCGTCTAGGTGCGTCATATCCTAAGGCATTGAGTTGTAATATCGGAGGCCTTCCGCATCCTTCATGTGACCATTAACTTCACATCCCTTGTCTCTGAAGCTTCACGTTTTCATAGCAGCAAGGCTTATCTATCTACCAATTTTAGAGTGTATCCCTTGGGAGGTTTTAGATAATTTGGTATCAGAGCCACTCTGAAAACGTTATTCACTTATGTTATCCACCATTCTCATCTATCCATATTCTTAAAAAGAAAAAAAGTTTTGTTATTTATATTCTACAATTTTGTTGGATCATTTGGGAAATATGGTTCAAGTTTTCATGAGGACAAATCTTTTTGAAAAGGAGGAGTATGGTGTGATCTTGGGCAGATTTATTAAGTTATGGACATGGAAGACATTAAAAAATTGATCCATAATGTTATCTAACATGTCCAGCCATTTTTATAAGTTACAAGCCCAAGAAGAATCTAAATCAAGTAGTTTCTTTGTTGTCCAAGAAAAGTGACGAAAATCAGAAATAAAATTGCATGGAAAGTTTCTCTCTCTTGCATGCAAAGAATGCTTGTTTCAAGAGCCTTCTCTCTCCTCCATGCAATGTTTTGTGATTTACTAGACTGTTAAATATCTAACTTTGTTAGCAAATTTAGTCTCTTATAAAAAAGTTATAATCTCCTTTAAAATAAATTAGACTATCTTTTTATTTTTGGAAATCTTGAGAGTAGTTCTCAGTTTTTTTCCTTCAGGAACTTTTAGACATGTTTTGGTGCGTCATATCCAAGGGATCAATCCGATCTGTTCTGGTGCGTCATATCCAGAGGGTCAGCCTCATTGTCGTCTAGGTGCGTATTATCCCAGTGTATTGAGGTTGAATATCGGCATCCTTCGTGTGACCATTAACTCCACATCCCTTGTCTCTGAAGCTTTACGTTTTGATAGTAGCAAGGCTTATCCGTCTACAAGGGGCATTCACTTATGTTATCCACCTTTCTTATTTATCCATCTTCTTAAAAAGAAAAAGATTTTTTTTATTTATATTCTACAATTTTGTTGGATCATTTGAGAAATATTTGTTCAAGTTTTTATTTCTTCGGAGAGCAAGATTTGAGGACAAATCTTTTTGAAGAGGAGGAGTATGATGTTATCTTGGGCTGATTTATGAAGTTATGGACATGGAAGACATTCAAAATTTGACCCATGATGTTACTTAACATGACAAGCCCCAGAAAAATCAAAATCAAGTAGTTTCTTTGATGTCCAAGAAAAATGACAAAAATCAGAAATTACATTGCATGGAAAGCTTTTCTCTCTTGCATGCAAGAAATGTTTTTTCAAGAACCTTCTCTCTTCTCCATGCAATATTTTGTGATTTCCTAGACTATTAAATATCTAGCTTTATTAGCAAGTTTAATCTCTTATAAATAAGTTGTAATCTCCTTTGAAATAAATCAGACTATCTTTTTGTTTTTGGAAATCTTGAGAGTAGTTCTCAGTTTTTTTCCTTCAGGAACTTTTCGACATGTTTTGGTGCGTCATATCCAAGGGATCAATCCGATCTGTTCTGGTGCGTCATATCCAGAGGGTCAGCCTCATTGTCGTCTAGGTGCGTATTATCCCAGTGTATTGAGGTTGAATATCGGCATCCTTCGTGTGACCATTAACTCCACATCCCTTGTCTCTGAAGCTTTACGTTTTGATAGTAGCAAGGCTTATCCGTCTACAAGAGGCATTCACTTATGTTATCCACCTTTCTTATTTATCCATCTTCTTAAAAAGAAAAAGATTTTTTTTATTTATATTCTACAATTTTGTTGGATCATTTGAGAAATATTTGTTCAAGTTTTTATTTCTTCGGAGAGCAAGATTTGAGGACAAATCTTTTTGAAGAGGAGGAGTATGATGTTATCTTGGGCTGATTTATGAAGTTATGGACATGGAAGACATTCAAAATTTGACCCATGATGTTACTTAACATGACAAGCCCCAGAAAAATCAAAATCAAGTAGTTTCTTTGATGTCCAAGAAAAATGACAAAAATCAGAAATTACATTGCATGGAAAGCTTTTCTCTCTTGCATGCAAGAAATGTTTTTTCAAGAACCTTCTCTCTCCTCCATGCAATATTGTGATTTCCTAGACTATTAAATATCTAGCTTTATTAGCAAGTTTAATCTCTTATAAATAAGTTGTAATCTCCTTTGAAATAAATTAGACTATCTTTTTATTTTTGGAAATACTTCTCAGTTTTGTTCCTTCAGGAACTTTTCTATCTGTCTTGGTGTGTCATATCCAAGAGATCAAACCGATCTTTTCTTGTGCGTCATATCCAGAGGGTCAGCCTCATTGTCGTCTAGGTGCGTCATATTCTAGGGCATTTAGTTGGAATATCGGAGGCCTTCCGCATCCTTTGTGTGACCATTAACTCCATATTCCTTGTCTTTGAAACTTCCCGTTTTCATAGCAGCAAGGCTTATCCATCTACCAATTTCAGAGTGTATCCCTTGGGAGGTTTTACATCATTTCTTATAAGAGCCACTCTTAAAGCGTTATTCACTTATGTTATCCACCATTCTCATGAATCCATCTTCTTAAAACGAAAAACAGTTTTGTTATTTATATTCTTCAATTTTGTTTGATCATTGAGAAATATGTATTCAACTTTTTCTTTCTTTGGAGAACAAGATTTGAGGACAAATCTTTTTGAAGAGGAGGAGTATGATGTGATCTTGGGCTGATTTATGAAGTTATGGACATGGAAGACATTCAAAAGTTTACCCATGATGTTACCTAACATGACAAGCCCATTTTTATGAAAGTTACAAGCCCAAGAAAAATCAAAATCAAGTAGTTTCTTTGCTGTTCAAGAAAAGTGACGAAAATTAGAAATTAAATTGCATGGAATGCTTTTATCTCTTGCATGCAAGGAATGCTTGTTTCAAGAACCTCCTCTCTCCTCCATGCAATATTTTGTGATTTCCTAGACTATTAAATATCTAGCTTTGTAAGCAAGTTTAGTCTCTTATAAATAAGTTGTAGTCTCCTTTAAAATAAATCAGACTATCTTTTTACTTTTAGAAATAGTTCTCAGTTTTGTTCCTTCAGGAACTTATCGATCTGTCTTGTTGCGTCATATCCAAGGGATCAAACCGATCTTTTCTGGTGCATCATATCCAGAGGGTCAGCCTCATTGTCGTCTAGGTGCGTCATATCCTAGGGCATTGAGTTGGAATATCGGAGGCCTTCCGCATCCTTCGTGTGACCATTAAATCCACATCATTTGTCTCTAAGGCTTCACGTTTTCATAGCAGCAAGGCTTATCCATCTACCAATTTCAGAGTGTATCCCTTGGGAGGTTTTACATAATTTGGTATCAGAGCACTCTGAAAACGGGATTCACTTATGTTATCCACCATTCCCATCTATCCATCTTCTTAAAAAGAAAAAGAGTTTTGTTATTTATATTTATCACTTTTGTTGGATCATTTGGGAAATATGTGTTCAAGTTTTTCTTTCTTCGGAGATTTAGATTTGAGGACAAATATTTTTGAAGAGGAGGAGTATGATGTGATTTTGGGCTAATTTATGAAGTTATGGACATGGAAGACTTTCAAAAATTGACCCATAATGTTACCTAACACGTCCAGCCCATTTTTATGGAGTTACAATCCAAGAAGGATCAAAATCAAGTAGTTTCTTTGTTGTCCAAAAAAAGTCACGAAAATCAGAAATTAAATTGCATAGAAAGTTTCTCTCTCTTGCATGCAAAGAATACTTGTTTCAATAACCTTCTCTCTTCTCAATGCAATGTTTTGCGATTTCCTAGACTATTAAATATCTAGCTTTGTTAGCAAATTTAGTACCTTATAAATAAGTTGCAATCTCCTTTGAAATAAATCAAACTATCTTTTTATTTTTAGAAATCTTTAGAGTAGTTCTCAGTTTTGTTCCTTCGGGGACTTTTCGACATGTTTTGGTGCGTCATATCCAAGGGATCAAACCGATTTGTTCTGGTGCGTCATATCCAGAGGGTCAGCCTCATTTTCGTTTAGTGCGTATTATCTCAGGGCGTTGAGTTGGAATATCGGCATCCTTCGTGTAACCATTAACTTCACATCCCTTGTCTCTGAAGCTTCACATTTTGATAGCAGCAAGGCTTATCACTCTGAAAGCGGTATTCACTTATGTTATCCACCATTATCATCTATCCATCTTCTTAAAAAGAAAAAGAGTTTTGTTATTTGTATTCTACAATTTTGTTGGATCATTTGGGAAATATGTGTCCAAGTTTTTATTTATTTGGAGAGAAAGATTTGAGGACAAATAGTTTTAAAGAGGAGGAGTATGATGTGATCTTGGGCTGATTGATGAAGTTATGGACATGGAAGACATTCAAAAATTGACACATGATGTTACCTAACATGACAAGCCCATTTTTATGAAGTTACAAGCCCAAGAAAAATCAAAATCAAGTAGTTTCTTTGCTGTCCAAGAAAAGTGACGAAAATCAGAAATTAAATTGCGTGGAATGGTTCTCTCTCTTGCATGCAAGGAATGCTTGTTTCAAGAACCTTCTCTCTCCTCCATGCAATGTTTTGTGATTTCCTAGACTACTAAATATCTATCTTTATTAGCAAGTTTAGTCTCTTATATATAAGTTGTAATCTTCTTTAAACTTAATCAGACTATTTTTTTATATTTAGAAATAGTTCTCACTTTTGTTCCTTCAGGAACTTTTCGATCTGTCTTGGTGCGTCATACCCAAGGGATCAAACCGATCTGTTCTGGTGCGTCATATCCAGATGGTCAGCCTCATTGTCGTCTAGGTGCGTCATATCCTAGGGCATTGAGTTGGATTATCGGAGGCCTTTCACATCCTTTGTGTGACCATTAACTCCACATCCCTTGTCTCTGAGGCTTCACGTTTTCATAGAAGCAAGGCTTATCCATCTACAAATTTCAGAGTGTATCCCTGGGGAAGTTTAACATCATTTGGTATCAGAGCCACTCTGAAAGCGGTATTCACTTATGTTATCCAATATTCCCATATATAAATCTTCTTAAAAGAAAAAGAGTTTTGTTATTCATATTCTACAATTTTGTTGGATCATTTGGGAAATATGTGTTCAAATTTTTATTTCTTCGGAGAGCAAGATTTGAAGAAAAATCTTTTGGAAGAGTAGGAGTATGATGTGATCTTTGGCTGATTTATGAAGCTATGGACATGGATGATATTCAAAAATTGACCCTTAATGTTACCTAACATGTCCAGCCCATTTTTATGAAGTTACAAGCCTAAGAAGAATCAAAATCAAGTAGTTTATTTGCTGTAAAAGAAAACTGACAAAACTCAGAAATTAAACTGCATGGAAAGCTTCTCTCTCTTGCTTGCAAGGAATGCTTGTTTCAAGAACCTTGTCTCTCTTCCATACAATGTTTTGAGATTTCCTAGACTATAAAATATCTAGCTTTATTAGCAAGTTTAGCCTCTTATAAATAAGTTGTAATCTCCTTTGAAATAAATTAGACTATCTTTTCATATTTGGAAATCGTGAGAGTAGTTCTCAGTTTTGTTCCTTCGGGAACTTTTCGATCTGTCTTTGTGCGTCATACCCAAGGGATCAAACCGATCTGTTCTGGTGCGTCATATCCAAAGGGTTAGCCTCATTGTCGTCTAGGTACGTCATATCCCAGGGCACTGAGTTGAAATATCGGAGGCCTTCTGCATCCTTCGTGTGAACATTAACTCCACATCCCATGTCTCTGAACGTTCACGTTTTCATAGAAGCAAGGCTTATCCATCTACCAATTTCAGAGTGTATCCCTTGGGAGGTTTAACATAATTTGGTATCATATCCACTCTGAAAATGGTATTCACTTACGTTATCCACCATTCTCATATATCCATCTTCTTAAAAAGAAAAAGAGTTTTGTTATTTATATTCTACAATTTTGTTGGATCATTTGGGAAATATGTGTTCAAGTTTTTCTTTCTTCGGAGATTAAGATTTGAGGACAAAACTTTTTGAAGAGGAGGAGTATGATGTGATCTTGGGCTGATTATTGAAGTTACGGACATGGAAGACATTCAATAAATTACCCATGATGTTACCTAACATGACAAGCCCATTTTTATGAAGTTACAAGCCTAAGAAAAATCAAAATCAAGTAGTTTCTTTGTTGTCTAAGAAAAGTGACGAAAATCAGAAATTAAATTGAATGGAAAGCTTCTCTCTCTTGCATGCAAGGAATGTTTTTTTCAAGAACTTTCTCTCTCCTCCATGCAATGTTTTGTGATTTCCTAGACTATTAAATATCTAGCTTTGTTAGCAAGTTTAGTCTCTTATAAATAAGTTGTAATCTTCTTTGAAATAAATCAGACTATCTTTTTATTTTTAGAAATCTTGAGAATAGTTCTCAGTTTTGTTCCTTCAGGAAATTTTCGATCTGTCTTGGTGCTTCATATCCAAGGAATCAAGCCGATCTGTTCTGGTGCGTCATATCCATAGGGTCAGCCTCATTGTCGTCTAGGTGCGTCATATCCCAGGGCATTGAGTTGGAATATTGGCATCCTTCTTGTGACCATTAACTCCACATCCCTTGTCTTTTAAACTTCACGTTTTCATAGCAGCAACACTTATCCATCTACCAATTTCAGAGTGTATCCCTTGGGAGGTTTTACATCATTTGGTATCAGAGCCACTGTGAAAAACGGTATTCACTTATGTTATCCACCATTCTCATCTATCCATCTTCTTAAAAAGAAAAAGAGTTTTGTTATTTATATTTTACAATTTTGTTGAATCATTTGGGAAATATGTGCTCAAGTTTTTATTTCTTCAGAGAGCAATATTTGAGGAAAAATCTTTTGGAAGAGGAGGAGTATGATGTGATCTTTGGCTGATTTATGAAGTAATGGACATGGAAGACATTCAAACACTGACCCATAATGTTACCTAACATGTCCAGTCCATTTTTTTGAAGTTACAAGCCCAAGAAGAATCAAAATCAAATAGTTTCTTTCCTATCCAAGAAAAGTGACGAAAATCAAAAATTAAATTGCATGAAAAGCTTCTCTCTCTCGCATACAAGGAATTCTTGTTTCAAGAACGTTCTCTCTCCTCCATGCAGTGTTTTGTGATTTCCTAGACTATTAAGTATCTAGCTTTATTAGCAAAGTTTGTCTCTTATAAATAAGTTATAATCTCCTTTGAAATAAATTAGACTATCTATTTATTTTTCGAAATCTTGAGAGTAGTTCTTAGTTTTGTTCCTTTGGGAACTTTTTGATAAGTCTTGGTGCGTCATAACCAAGGGATCTAACCGATCTGTTCTGGTGCATCATATCCAGAGGGTCAGCTACATTGTCGTCTAGGTGCGTCATATCCTAGGGCATTGAGTTGGAATATCAGAGGCCTTCCGCATCCTTCGTGTGCCATTAACTCCATATCCCTTGTCTCTGAAGCTTCAAGTTTTCATAGCAGCAAGGCTTATCCATCTACCAATTTCAGAGTGTATCCCTTGGGAGGTTTTACATCATTTGGTATCAGAGCCACTCTGATAGCGGTATTCACTTATGTTATCCACCATTCTCATCTATCCATCTTTTTAAAAAGAAAAAAGAGTTTTTGTTATTTGTATTCTACAATTTTGTTGGATCATTTAGGAAATATGTGTTCAAGTTTTTATTTTTTCAGAGAGCAAGATTTGAGGACAAATATTTTTGAAGAGGAGGAGTATGATGTGATCTTGTGCTGATTTATGAAGATATGGACATGGAAGACATTCAAAAATTTACTCATAATGTTACCTAACATGTCAAGCCAATTTTAAAGAAGTTACAAGCTCAAGAAGCATCAAAATCAAGTAGTTTCTTTGCTGTCCAAGAAATGTGACGAAATTCAGAAATTAAATTGCATGGAAAGTTTCTCTCTCTTGCATGCAAGGAATGCTTGTTTCAAGAACGTTCTCTCTCCTCCATGCAATGTTTTGTGATTTCCTAGACTGTTAAATATCTAGCTTTGTTAGCAAATTTAGTCTCTTATAAATAAGTTGCAATCTCCATTGAAATAAATCAGACTATCTTTTTATTTTTCGAAATCTTGAGAGTAGTTCTCAGTTTTGTTCCTTCGGGAAATTTTTGACATGTTTTGGTGCGTCATATCCAACGGATCAAACCGATCTGTTCTGGTGCGTCATATCCAGAAGGTCAGCCTCATTGTCGTCTAGGTGCGTCATATTCCCGGGTATTGAGTAGGAATATCGGCATCCTTCTTGTGACCATTAACTCCACATCCCTTGTCCCTGAAGCTTCACGTTATCATAGCAGCAAGGCTTATCCATCTACCAATTTCAGAGTGTATCCCTTGGAAGGTTTTACATCATTTGGTATCAGAGCCACTATGAAAGCGGTATTCACTTATGTTATCCACCATTCTCATCTATCCATTTTCTTAAAAAGAAAAAGAGTTTTGTTATTTATATTCTACAATTTTGTTGGATCATTTGGGAAATATGTGTTCAAGTTTTTATTTCTTCGGAGAGCAAGATTTGAGGACAAATCCTTTTTAAGAGGAGGGTATGATGTGATCTTGGGATGATTTATGAATTTATGGACATGGAAGACTTTCAAAAATTGACCCATGATGTTACCTAACATGTCCAGCCCATTTTTTTGAAATTACAAGTCCAATAAGAATCAAAATCAAGTAGTTTCTTTGCTGTCCAAGAAAAGTGACGAAAATCAGAAATTAAATTGCGTGGAATGGTTCTCTCTCTTGCATGCAAGGAATGCTTGTTTCAAGAACCTTCTCTCTCTTCCATGCAATGTTTTGTTATTTCCTAGACTATTAAATATCCAGTTTTATTAGAAAGTTTAGTCTCTTATAAATAAGTTGTAGTCTCCTTTGAAATAATTTAGACTATCTTTTTTTATTTTTGGAAATCTTGAGAGTAATTTTCAGTTTTGTTCCTTCGGGAACCTTTCGATCTGTCTAGGTGCGTCACATCCAAGGGATCAAACCGATCTGTTCTGGTGCGTCATATCCAGAGGGTCAGCCTCATTGTAGTCTAGGTGCATCATATACTAGAGCATTGAGTTGGAATATCAGAGGCCTTCCGCATCCTTTGTGTGACTATTAACTCCACATCCCATGTTTCTGAAGCTTCACGTTTTCATAGCAGCATGGCTTATCCATCTACCAACTTCAGAGTGTATCCCTTGGGAGGTTTTACATCATTTGGTATTAGAGCCACTATGAAAGCGGTATTCATTTATGTTATCCACCATTCTGATCTATCCATCTTCTTAAAAAGAAAAAGAGTTTTGTTATTTATATTCTACAATTTTGTTGGATCATTTGGGAAATATGTGTTCAAGTTTTTATTTCTTCGGAGAGCAAGATTTGAGGACAAATAATTTTTAAGAGGAGGAGTATGATGTGATCTTGGGTTGATTTATGAAGTTATGGACATGGAAGACATTCAAAAATTGACCCATGATGTTACCTAACATGTCCAACCCATTTTTTTTGAAATTACACGCCCAAGAAGAATCAAAATCATGTAGTTTCTTTGCTGTCCAAGAAAAGTGACGAAAATCAGAAATTAAATTGCATGGAAAGTTTCTCTCTCTTGCATGCAAGGAATGCTTGTTTCAAGAACTTTCTCTCTCCTCCATGCAATATTTTGTGATTTCCTAGACTGTTAAATATCTAGCTTTGTTAGCAAATTTAGTCTCTTATAAATAAGTTGTATTCTCCTTTGAAATAAATCAGACTATCTTTTTATTTTTGGAAATCTTGAGAGTAGTTCTCAGTTTTGTTCCTTCGGGAACTTTTCGATATGTGCGTCATATTCAAGAGATCAAACCGATCTGTTCAAGTGTGTCATATCAGAGGGTCAACCTCATTGTCGTCTAGGTGCGTCATATCCCAGGGCATTGAGTTGGAATATCGTCATCCTTCGTGTGACCATTAACTCCACATCCCTTGTCCATGAAGCTTCACGTTTTCCTAGCAGCAAGGCTTATCCATCTACCAACTTCAGAGTGTATCCCTTGGGAGGTTTTATATCACTTGGTATCAGAGTCACTATGAAAGCGGTATTCACTTATGTTATCCACCATTCTCATCTATCCATCTTCTTAAAAAGAAAAAGAGTTTTGTTATTTATATTCTACAATTTTGTTGGATCATTTGGGAAATATGTGTTCAAGTTTTTATTTCTTCGGAGACCAAGATTTGAGGACAAATCCTTTTTAAGAGGAGGAGTTATATGCGATCTTGGGATGATTTATTAATTTATGGACATGGAAGACTTTCAAAAATTGACCCATGATGTTACCTAACATGTCAAGCCTATTTTTTTGAAATTACAAGCCCAAGAAGAATTAAAATCAAGTAGTTTCTTTGTTGTCCAAGAAAAGTGACAAAATCAGAAATTAAATTGCATGGAATGCTTCTCCCTCTTGCATGCAAGGAATGCTTGTTTCAAGAACCTTCTCTCTCCTCCATGCAATGTTTTGTGATTTCCTAGACTATTAAATATCTAGCTTTATTAGTAATTTTAGTGTCTTATAAATAAATTGTAATCTCCTTTGAAATAATTTAGACTATCTTTTTTATTTTTGGAAATCTTGAGAGTAATTTTCAGTTTTGTTCCTTCGGGAACCTTTTGATCTGTCTTGGCGAGTCACATCCAAGGGATCAAACCGATCTGTTTTGGTGCGTCATATCCAGAGGGTCAGCCTCATTGTCGTCTAGGTGCATCATATCCTAGAGCATTGAGTTGGAATATCAGAGGCCTTCCGCATCCTTTGTGTGACCATTAACTCCACATCCCATGTCTTTGAAGCTTCACGTGTTCATAGCAGCAAGGCTTATCCATCTACCAACTTAAGAGTGTATTCTTTGGGAGGTTTTACATCATTTGGTATCAGAGCCACTCAGAAAGCGGTATTCACTTATGTTATCCACCATTCTCATCTATCCATCTTCTTAAAAAGAAAACGAGTTTTGTTATTTATATTCTACAATTTTGTTGGATCATTTGGGAAATATGAGGTCAAGTTTTTATTTCTTCAGAGAGCAAGATTTGAGGACAAATCTTTTTGAAGAGGAGGAGTATGATGTGATCTTGGGTTGATTTATGAAGTTATGGACATGGAAGACAATAAAAAATTGACTCATGATGTTACCTAACATGTCCAGCCCATTTTTATGAAGTTACAAGCCCAAGAAGAATCAAAATCAAGTAGTTTCTTTGCTGTCCAAGAAAAGTGACGTCATATCCTAGGGCATTGAGTTGGAATATCGAAGGCCTTCCACATCCTTCGTGTGACCATTCACTCTACATCCCTTGTTTCTGAGCTTCACGGTTTCATAGCAGCAAGGCTTATCCATCTACCAACTTCAGGGTGTATCCCTTCAGAGGTTTTACATCAAAAAACTTGAGTCTTTTCACGTTCATACCTACAAAGAGTCATCCTTTCTACACGTTTCTGGGTTCATCCTTCTTCTGAGTTCAAGATCTCATCTTTACCAATCTTTGAAGTCAAGCTATTTGAAGATGGAGAGTGCTAGCATGAAGGTTCCGGTTACTCGCAAGGGGAGTAACTATCTGTTGTCGTCTCGCCTAGTCAAGACTGCTGTGAGAAGTAAGGGTCTATGGAATCATATCACATCTGGTGAGATTCCAAGGCTCATTACTCAAGAAGGTGACACTGAAGGTGTTACAAGTGAAGTGGAGAAGTGGCAGCTAGAGGATAAGCTGGTAATGACACTTCTTCAGGGATCTCTTGAGACCTTTATCCTGGAGTCTTATAGCTATTGTGAAACCGCAAAGGATCTCTGGGATACCCTGAAGAAGGTGTATGGAAACATTTCAAACTTGAGCAGAGTGTTTGAAGTGAAGAGAGCAATCAATGGTCTGGTGCAAGAAGACATGGAGGTTGAGGCGAACCACTAATGATCTTGATGAGCTGAATGAGATTCATGAGCAAGATAACGTCTTTGGACTCCTACTCACCCTGAATCCGGCTTACAACAGCCTCATCAAGCACATCTTGAGAGCTGATAAACTCCAATCTCTGGAGGATGTTTGTCCACAGATACAGAAGGAACAAGGCTCTATTGGGCTTTTTGGAGGTAAAGGAGAACTCTCTTTGGCAAACCAAGCTTCGCAAACTGATTAAGCTAAGGCTCCACTGGCTAATAAGGCTGCTTACAACAAGTATGAAGAAAGTAAGATCTTTTGATATCTTGATGGAAATGTAATCAGAAAGAGATTTATAAGAGATTAGAGAAGAGTATAATCGATTTGAGACTATGTGTAGGGAGGATTGATGAAGAACTTTGTAAGACTGAAAAATAGAGAGAACTGTCTACCCTTCTCATTGATACTCGAAACATATATATACATATAGAGAGTCATACAAGGGTTTCCAGAGACTAAAGGAAGAGAAAGATGTGGTTGTGGTCTTGTATGTGCTTGCCTAATTTAAACTGAGTCATTTTGGCCCATGCAAATGGTATTAGCATCTTTGACAAGATGCTGATCCTTCCAAGCTCATGCCAGCCTGTCCACACGGGCCTTTCTTCCTTTCTAATGGATGGATAAGGTTATCTCCTAAGGAAAGTATTCGAGTAACTTTGGTTTGACCCGAATGGTAACTTTCCTTGGTCGAGTGTTTTGGTCGACCTTGTATGGATTGTACGGCATGTACGGACTGTACGGACAAGGTCGACCCAAAGCCTTCTCTGCTCTTCCTTCTTTCTCTTAACCCAAATATGGACCTCAACTTAACACTCCCCCTCAAGCTTGACCATATGGAACAAGTCGAGCTTGAAATACTATGAAGTCTTCCTCATTAAAAACCTCACCAAGGAAAACCCTTTTTGGGATAAAACCTTGATGAGGGAAAAAGAGTAAAGACCCCATAGCAGGGGATTAGCTAAGTTGGGTTAGATCAATGAGCCCCAACCGAACATGGATGGACTCCATTGTCTTCTGTCTAGCCGCCTTGGTGAACACATCTGCCAACTCATCCTCACTCCTTGTGTAGCATGGCAAGATCACTCATAACCCAATCATCTGTCTCTCCTTGTGGCAATCGACTACAATGTGCTTGGTCCTTTCAAGATATACTGAGTTGGAGGCAATATGGATTGTTGCTTGATTGTCACAATGCAAGGTCATTGGTGTAGACTGATCTATCTCCACATGGTTCAGTATGCCTTTGATCCACACCAATTCGTTTGTAAGCTTCATCATTGCTCTATACTCAGCTTCTGCACTTGAACATGAGAACACCTTCTGCTTGTTGCTCTTCCATGTAACCAAGTTCCCACCAATGAAGGTGCAATAACCACTAGTCTAGTTTCTCTCCATTCTATCCCCTGCCCAATCGGCATCTCAATAGCCCACCACTTCTGTGCTTCTATTGCATCCCATCCAGACTCCAAGGTTTGGTGACTCATTGAGATACATCAAGATCCTCTCAACCATGTGCCAATGATGCTCCTTTGGAAATTGCATGTGTTGGCTCACCTGGTTCATAGCAATGCAAATATCAGATCATGTTATGGTTAGATAGATCAACTTACCAACAAGCTTCCTATAGAGCTTAGGATCATGGAATGGTTTGTGGTCTTCAATCTCCCCCTCACGAGGAACCTTAAACCATCCCCTAATGGCATCTTGGCTGTCTTCCCTCCATACTTACCTGCATCTTTCAAAAGATCAAGTGTATACTTTCTTTGGGACAGAAATAATCCTTCCTTGGATCTACATATATCAATACCAAGGAAGTATTTCATCTCTCCCAAGTCATTAATTTCAAAGACAAATTTAAGGAAGTCCTTAGTGGATTGGATACCAGCCTTGTCACTTCCTGTGATGATGATATCATCAACATACACAAGAAGGACTATAATACCTGATGTTTTCGAGAGGGTAAATAGAGTGTGATCCTGTTCAGACTTCTTGAAACTTTTTCCATTTAGAGTGGTGCTCAACTTGTTTTACCATGCTCTAGGGGATTGCTTTAGGCCATAGATTGCCTTCTTCAGGCTTATCACATTTCCTTTCTTCACTAAGTGTTCTAGGCCTGGTGGAGGATGCATATAGACTTCATCTTCAAGTTCCCCTTGTAGGAATGCATTCTTCACATCCATTTGCCAAAGACCCCACTCAAGGTTAACCGCAAGGGACATGATGATTCTAATGGTATGAAGATCTGCAACTTGTGCAAAGGTGTCAACATAATCCTCTACATACGTTTGGATGAAGCCTCTTGTAACGAGTCTGGTCTTCCTCCTATCAATCTTCCCATTAGCCAAATACTTGATTGTGAATATCCATCTACTGGTAACTGCTTTCTTCCTCCTTGGCAACTCACTTTCTTACCAAGTGTCATTCTTGATCATTGCATTTGCCTCAGCACCAAGAAGCTCATTCCATTCCTTGTCTTTCACAGCCTCCTCATAGGATCTTGGTATATAATTCTCTAAGCTGACCATGAAAGCACAATGTTCAGAACAATGTTCTTCTGGATATGTTGTGAACGAGCACATAACCTGAGATGGTGTTCTACTGCTTGGGCATTGTAGTATACCATTGTATGGACCCAGTCTGATGGTGGTCTTCTTATTCTTGAGCTTCTCCTCAATGGTTGTCATTGTTCCACCACACCATCTCCAGACTCTTCTTCCTCTTGATACCTAGAACCTCTTTTATCTTTTTGTGTTTCACCACCTTGATCAGGAGAATCTGAACTTCCATCTTCTTCTGGAGAGTCAAACTCTTCTCGACCAGAATCAAATTCTTCATGACCATCTGATCTTTCACCTTCCCGGTTTTCAGTATTTCCCCACTCATGACCAAGGTGGGGAGACTGGTTTGCTTCATTAGTCCTTGTAGGACCATTTCCATTCGGGTTCTTGGTGACTAAAATACATTGACCTTCCAAAATGATTCTTAGAGGTGCTGCCTTATCCGAGATAAAGTCTTTCAACTCTTTTTGATTCTTCTTCTCATAGTACCCCCTTGCTTCTATAAACTTGACATCTCTAGACACCATAACCCTTCTTGCCACATGATCATAGCACTTGTATCCCTTTTGAGTGGTGGAATAGCCAATGAACATTGCCTTTATACTTTTAGTATCAAACTTGTTTCTCATCTCTCACGGATTCAGTACATAGTTCAAGCACCCAAACACCCTTAGGTAGTAAACTGATGGCTTGTACTTGTTTAGAACTTCAAAGGGAGCTTGATATTGCAAGACCTTGGTAGGTGTGCGATTGATTAGTTAACAAGATGTGGCCACAACATCACTACAGAACCTCTTTGGTACATTGGCTTGAAACATCAGAGACCTTGCATCAAGGACCCTATCTTTTAAAGGTATGAGTGTTTACCAGGTGTATTTGGATTTTTCATCAATGAATGTCACAAAATACTTATGATTATCTCTAGATATGCAAGGTGCAGTCCAAACATCAAAATGAATCAAGTCAAAGCAATTCTCATAAACAGTAGATGATAAAAACAATCTTACAATGCTTGCCTAAGCTTCACACTTATTATTTTCAAAAAAAAAAACACCTGGTAACATCAAGTTTAAAGCTCTAACACGAGGATGTCCTAGTCTAGCATGCTATAAAGCATTGTTATTCAAAGTAGAAGAAGAAGTAAATGAACAACTAAAATCAGAAACATGAGCAAGCTCTTCAAGCAAATATAACTCGCCCTTGGTAACTCCCTTTCCAATCAACTCGTTTCTCTCAGTATCCTGAAATTTCACATCATTAGGGCTGAATAAGACTTTACAATTTAAATCACTAGTGCATTTCTTAACAGACAATAGGTTTGATGTGAATTAAGGCACGTGGAAAGCTCTAGAGTTCTTACTAAACAGTTTTAGATTACCTACTCCTCTAATAGGTATCTTATCACCATTAGCAATCATAACATGACCATTAGCTGGTTCAATATCCTTAATCAAATGGGTGTAACTTATCATGTGATAAGATGCACTAGAGTCTACTATCAAAGGTTTCAATAAGCTACTAGCAGTATGACAAGCAAAACTAGGAGTAGAACAAGCATGGCTTAGTCTATTACTTATACTTCCATTCTCTATCATCCTACCAGTTCTATCAGTTCTAACACCATCATTGATATTTTCTAGACTACTAGCAATCATGGAAGCACCAAGTGAATACCCATTAAGGTTACCAAAGGTGTTACCATTCTCCTTTGAGCATTTTGATGAGAGCTTCAATGTCAGAATTCATTATTAACACACTCCTAGGATGCTTCCCTGGAACGTATGGATAGATCCTTGCATAAACGATCCAAAAGTCTCAAGCTTAGAAAGGTTTGTAGATCGATTGGTGGCACAAACAAGTGCAGATGGACTCTTTGATACTCCTAGGCACTAGATCGGATATGACAAACCAAACTAAAACCCTTAGTCGCCGGATATGACTCACTAGCAATCTCTCACACACGACAAAGAGAAGAGAGAAAAGAGGAGACAAAAGTGTAACGATCGTGACCCGGGTTTCATATTTTAAACCAGTTTGAGTTGCAATTTATTATAATTTTATTCGTTTAACCAAACCCTTTCTTTTAACCAGATTATATATTCGTATACATCACCTCTTTCCCATAACCTAAAATAATAAAAAGGTGTAGTGAGCAGCCGCCATATTCCTCGTGCTTCTCATTTGATCTCCACCACGATCTCTTGTATCTTCTTCTTCCTCATCTCCTTTTTTAATCTCTCCTATGGTATCTCTCTCTCTCTCTCTCGATCTCTCTTGGTTGCTGTCTTATGTTTCTCTTTTTATTCATGGTGCTTATGCCATTCTTATCTTTGACGTGTCTGTCTTTCCGTTTTGTGCCGGAGCCTCCATGTCTCCATCACCGCCAGTTATGGATCTGTACCGCTGTAAGCTGTGTGTCAGAGGAGGTGTAGCCGATGTCGTCTGAGTCTTGGTTCCATCAAGCCGACGTGGTCTCAAGTATGTTAAGCGATGTCATGCTTGTTTCTTGCGCAGCGAGCAAGTCACCATTGGTTTGATAGCCTCATCACTTCGTTGTTAAAGGTCACGTGATCTCATTTTATTGTTCAATAGTAATGCCTTTGTAGATTTCTTAATAGATTTCTGATATGGTGTGTCGTGGATGAGGAGTCAAACGTTATGGTGGAACCCTAAGTTTCCTTGGCGATCAAGTCATTTCATTTGTTTGCGATTCGTTTCTGGTTCTCCGTTATGGCAAAGGTGAGGGTCTATCCCGTAAATCCCGAACCAGTAATAGAACTCTTCCTATTGTCGTTTAGTTTCGAAACATGTTCCGTCTGTTTGAAATTGAGTCTTGCGTGGTAGTTAGTTCATTCATTGTAAACCAGAACTAGGGGTCTAGATGATTCAATTATTGATATGATTGTGTGATGTTAAGTGATGGTACATATATATATATATATGTTATACATAGATATGAGTAGGGACTATGTGATGAGGGCGGGGGTTCGGAGACATTCGAGCTATCGACGCATATTAGAGGGTGGGGGTTCGGAGACATTCGGTCTACCGACGCATATTGAGGGCGAGGGCTCAAAGACGTTTGGGCTATCGACGCATATTGAGGGCGGGGGCTCAAAGACGTTTGGGCTATCGACGCATATTTGTTTGGAGCGCCATGCAGAGACGTGTGCATTCGACACATAGAGGTTATGGGCGGGGGTCCAGAGATGTCTGGGCTAACGACGCATATTATGATTAAATATATCCGTAGAGGAGAATGCGGGGCGTATGGATTAGCTATGTGCTATCATCGCATTGATTGTTTGTGTGATGCTCTAGGCATCGTGTATGTTCATGTTAGAACAAAACTTCCATAGTGGGAGTTCTATTTACTAAGTTAGTGTTTTGCATGTTTAGCATCTCATACCTCACTGAGTGACTCCCCTGTTACTAACCCCTCTTTCGTTACCCCCTTTCAGGTGAGACTGACGATCAGGAGTGATCATTTTGGGCCAATTTCGGGCCGGTGTTTTTGGGCGTTCTTTATCCTTCTCTCTCAGACTTATGGATTTACGTTTTGTCGATATTTATTCGGACTATTTATATTTATTTAGAGTTATGGTGTTTTGAGACGATTTATGAGAATTTAATAAACAGAGATTTTAGAGATTATTTATATTATTATTTTTGAAAAATGTGGGTTTCGTCTAGAATTCGGGACGAATTCCGATTAAGTGGGGGAGAATTGTAACGACCCTGACCCCTGGTTATTTTCTCTAACCGGTTTGGCATTTTTCTTTTCATTAATTTTGTTATTAAACCAATCTATTTCCTAAGCCAACCGAGCCATATTTTCTTTTATTATTAATCATGTAAATATGTTCCTATACCTAACTATATATACGTGTGTATCTCCACCTTCGTCAAAGAATATGCGCCGCCTCCGTTAAATTATTCATCTCTTCCTCTCCATCAGTGTAGTTCTTCTTATCTCCTCTCCTCCCCATTTCTTACCATTCGGCTTTAATGGCAATGAAAGGAGGAACACCATTAGTGTCACCAATCACATCGCTAGCCACTATAGGAGGCTTGTTCTTCACCGATCACCACCGTGTCTCACCTCCACGCCACCGTCACACCTTGGTCGCCAATCGAGACTTATGACTCGTGACGTCTGTCATTGCCTCACCTTTCCGGATGTGGTCGATGTAAGGAGGAGATGACCTAGATCACAGCCACAGCCGCCATCACCAACCACCATGGCTAGTCCACCGGAGATCCATGACGTCCTTGTACGAGTCGCCGCTAACCATCGTTGGCTTGATCCGAGCAAGTGAGATCACAGTGTTACTTTTCTTGCACTTGAAGTCTCGTTCTATATCGCTTAGTACCACCAATCAACCGTGAGCCAAGGTTAAGTGCACCTCTTAATTATTTCTTGTGTCACAAGCAGTGCCTTAATGTTTTGATTCTTAGTGCTCATGGTTATTATTTCTTCTTTTCATGGTGTGTCCATTAATTTTCACGCATTGGTGTGTGTTGCTTCTTAGACGAAAGTGACATCATGGCAACATCACTCGGTGATCTAAGTATGATCTTGATCCACTGGAGAATTTTGAGACCAGCTCCTTCTCGTGTTCATATGAGCTTAACGTGCGGTCGTTTCCTCGGGATTTCGCTTCCCCATTATTCCAGCCAGTGGCTAAGGTGAGGGCTACTCCGTTTAAATCCCGAACTAGTTTAGTACTATTATTATGGAAAGTTTAGTTTCGAAACATGTTTCGTCTTTGTGAATCGAGTCTGCATGAGAGTCTTGTTTGTTATTATTTTATGCTTGTTAAACCGGATATAGGATGTTAGAGGATTCAACGGTTGTGTGGATTGAGTGATGTTAAAACGGCTATATATATGTATATAATTATGAGTCTGTTCGTGTGGATTGCGGGTGCACAAAGACGTTTGTGTAAGCCGCCGACGAGCAGTGTGATTGCGGATGCGCAGAGACGTTTGTGTAAGCCGCGGACGAGCAGTGAGATTGCGGGGGTACAAAGACGTTTGTATCAGTCGCCGACGTGCAGTGGGTGAGAGTGCAGAGATGAACTACTGTACTAGTCGCCTGGATTTATACATATATCCTTATGAGGAAATGCGGGGTGCAAAGAGTAGCTGTGTACTATCAACGCATTGGTTGTATTTTATGCGTTAGACGCATTGATTGTTCTATGTGGTGTAAAATGTACAGTGTTTGCTTCATGCTAGAGCTTGGCCTACATAGAAGTAGTGCTATGTACTGAGTCAGTGGTTTGCGGTTTAGCATCCCATACCTCACTGAGTGACTCCCCTGTTACTCACCCCTCTTCCGTTTCCCCCTTTCAGGTGAGACTGTCGATCAAGAGTGATCATTGCGGGCTGGTGCTTTTTGGGCGTTCTTTTCTTTTTTTCAGACTTATGGATTTATACTATTATCGATATTTATTTAGACTATTTATTTTATTGTTGGATTTATTGTGTTGAGGTTGACGTTTGAGAATTTAATAAATGGAATTTTCCGAGATTATTATTTATTTTATTATTTCAGAAAATGCGCGTTTTACAATTTGGTATCAGAGCTGGTTAGCCATCTCGGTTCTCACCCGAGAGGCATCTTGAGACCTGTCGTTGGGCGCAACGAGGGAGTTGCGTTCTTTGAGAGGGGGTGAATTGTAACATCCCGAGTTGTGATATGTGGAAAGACTTAAGAGAATTGATTTGGCTACCTATGTCACCAAAGTTGACTTACCTTTTCCGTCACACCTCCGTTTAGAACTCCAGAGTTAAGCGTGCTTATGCTGGGGTAGTAAAAGGATGGGTGACCTATCGGGAAGTGATTCACGATACCATGCGAGTGAGGCCAAAACATGGGGAAAGGTCGCGTGGTGATTGCAGGGTCAGTAAACAATGATTTTGAGCCTTGGAAAAATTAACGCATGGCCGTCGGATGGGATGGGACCCACGGGCCGAGAGAGCGGGCGTGGGTGGTCCATTAGCCGTGGGCGGTCGGGGCGTTACAAAAAGGTTTAGATAAAAGACTGCTTGATTCAGAATGAGGGTTGCAAGAGTTTAAATAGAAACCAAGGAACACACTCCTTAGGTTTTGAAAACATAATAACATAAAAACTATAGTTTAAACATAACATAAGGTAAATAGATAGAGTATTCTTCTTAGGCTTGGACCGACATTAGCACCTAGGAGATGTGTAAAGCAGCTTGTGGCCTCGTTAAAAACCGTCCTCCATAAAACCTCTTTGGGACAAAACAAAGAGCAAGGAAAAGAGTACACACAAGTACTTTGCCTAAGTACTAATTCAGCTAGATGAGGAGATAGCTTGAATGTTGATCAAGCTTTGTCCAAGACCTTCTTCTTGTTTCCATACGAGTCTAAGTAATCCTCCAATGGCCCCATTGAGTTTCTTCGTTCTAAAAAGAGTCATGAGACCTTCTGGAATGGCTAAGGCATCTTCATCAGCTGGTTGGTCCATGGGTGCATTTCTGGATACATCATCTTCCTTGTTGAGCTGGTCCATGATAACATCATCCTCACCCACTTGAAAAGGATTTGTCCTCAAATCTGGTTCATCTGCCACAAAAGGAACCAAATCAGTAACATTGGAGCTATTAGATACATCGTTCTTACCTTGGAGGTTCAGCTTGTAGGCATTGTTGCTGATTTTCCTAATGATCTCGAATGGGCCAGAAATCTTTGACATTAGTTTGGACTTCCTCTCATTTGGAAATCTCTCCTTTCCAAGGTGAACCCACACTTTGTCACCTACTTCGAAGACCATCTCACGCCTTCCTTTGTTTGCTTGCTTAACTTACTACTTGGTCTTTTCTTCAATATTGCGCCTTGCTTGCTCATGAATCTGTTGCACCATATCTGCTTTCTTCTCGCCATCAAGACTAACTCTTTCACACTCAGGTAAAGGAATTAGATCCAAAGGAGAGGTGGGATTGAACCCATAAACAATCTCAGAGGGTGAGAACTTAGAAGCAGAATGCATAGCATGATTGTATGCAAATTCACAATGAGGCAAATAGTCTTCCCATGATTTCAAGTTCTTTTGATGAATGCACGTAAGAGAGTTCCTAGTGTCCTATTAACTACCTCAGTCTGTCAATAAGTTTGTGGATGGCAAGTAGTAGAAAACAACAACTTAGTGCCTAGCTTAGACAGAAGGGTCATCCAGAAATAACTCAGAAATTTAGCATCTCTATCTGACACTATAGTTCTAGGCATGCATGAAAATAGACTATCTCCTTAAAAAATTAGTTGGCTACATGCAATGTATCAAAAAACTATCTACCACAACAAAGGTAGAATCCTTTCCAGTCCTAGTTCTAGACAGTCCTACAATGAAATCCATAGAGATATCATTCCACGAATGATAAGGAATGGGTAAAGGAGTGTACAAACCATGGGACTTGATGAGGTCATGGACCAGAACCAGGATCCCATAACCATTCATAAGGTCACAAAAGGTCCCATGACACGTTCCAAGGCTAGGAGACTTAAGGATGGTTTCATACTTGCCGTCCAAGCTATCGTAGACAACATGGATGAACCACCAGACATGCCAATAGCTCAACCCACCAAAGTAGAGCATATCAATAAACTAAGTGATGACTTGAGCAATGCCTTTGCGCAACTCAGTATCACTCCAGGTAAGGAAGCTCATTTGGCTGAAACTGACAAAGAGGTTATGTGGCAGGAATGGATGTGGGAGCAGTCCCCATTTCTGATGAAACCAACATGAGTAAGAATGAAGGCTTCAAAGACTCAAGTATTGAAGAACCAGAAGTAGAAGACCAAGTCAAGAGTCCTATCAAGATTGGTCCAGACGCCCTCAAGATCAACTATTTAGCAAAGAAGGCCAACACTGAACCAAGGAAAGTCTTTACTTTATATACACTTTGTGCAGGTAAAATGGGTCAGTCTAGTGGTTCCTAGAACTCACCCATCCCACAAACAACCAGGGTTCGAGGCCAAGACTTATCTTAGGCCATATTTTCTTTTATTTTTGCAAGTTTCCTTTTTGGTCTTAAACCGGGCAATGTTAGTTTTCTATTTCTTTTAAACTCCAAGTCCTATCGTTTTGAGTCTTTTTCCTTTTCTTGAGTCGACCATTAGGTCAAGGCTGAAGGACTATTAAAAAAGTCCCACACGCAGCCATTGCAACACACAACTTTTTACCTAGATCAATATACGAGTCAGTTTGCCCCTAAGCAAGCCGCAACCGACTTCTTCTTCCTTGTGAGTTTCAAGTGAGCAGAGTCTTTAACTGTATCAAGGATCCATCATCATCCTTGTGTTGTTCTTCGTTCCATCAACTACATCATCAACTGATCCAACAAGAGAGTGCGTGCAAGCCAGCTTGTTAGATCCCATCCACACTTGATCCTTCTTCTGGTTAAGTGTCCATCATTCGACCATCCTTTGTTCTCAAGAAAATGCGTGAAAGCCAGCTTGAGGATCTGTCTTCACCACCCTTCCAGAGACTCCTCCGAGTCTTAAAACATTTGGTATAAGAGCCAAAGGTTCCTACCTTTGGTTTTCCTTACCCTCTATCTTTATATCTTTTGGTTTTCTTGTTCCTTTAGTTTATTAAATGAAAAAACCCAAAATATTTACTTCTGTTATTGCTTATTGTCATGTTGTTTCACTATAAAACCCATAAAAAATATTTGAAGTTGCACCTAGTTGTTTAAGTAGAGTCGATCTCCGTTTGAAAGAAAAGAAAAACCATGAAAAGTTAATTGTTCTTGCTATTGCTTGTGTAGTTCATAACTTGTTTTCTCATCAGAACTCGAGTTTACCTTGTTCAATAGGTTACTAGATCTTTAAATTCCGGAAAAAAATCAAAAGAACTTTAGTTTATTTCCTTTTTCTCGACCACCCGATTTCCTTTTTGGTCGAGTTTCCTTTTTCTGTTTAAGTCCTTGCGGCTTAGTCCCTTGTTCCTCTTTAGTTTTTCGAAAACCCCAAAAGCATTTCCTTTTCTCTCTTTTTCCTTTTACCTTTTACTTAGTCAAAACCAAGAAGTTTTCCTTTTCGTTTAAAACCCTTTTGTTACCGTTGGTATTTAACATTCTTATTGTTTTTGAGTGAGTCTAGTTGCCCCAGCCGAACAATGGGAGACCTTGGAGCTGATGGAGTTAGCCCTCCAACCATGGAGCAGATCATGAAATCCATGAGAGAAGAGATGAGGGCGGTCATAGGAGAGTTTGGCCAGCAGATCAATGCCAGGCTGAACCGACTGGAGCAGCCTCAAAGGAGAGGCCTAGTCCGCAACCAAAACCCCAACCCGCACGATGAAGATGGGGATGATGAAAGCATGCCCAGCCTAGAGGAAGATGATCCTCTCCAAAACCGCAATCCTAGGAGACAGGATCCTCTTAGGAACAACCGAGTTAGAGAGGTAGAAACTAGAGAACAAAAAAAAGGCATTAAACTTGTTCCTCCTACTTTTGCAGGTAAGTCCAATCCGGAAGTGTACTTGGACTGGGAGAAGAGTCTAGAGTACATTTTTGAATGTTATGGCTACGGAGAGCACAAGAAGTTGGCCTTAGAAACAGCTCAACTCACTGAGAATGCCCTAGAATGGTGGGACAAGAATGTAGCTGAAAGAAGAAGGAACCGATTTGGGGCAGTCACAACTTGGACTGACATGAAATACCTTTTGAAGTTGAGTTATGTTCCTGATTATTACACAGAGACTTATAAAAACGTTTTCGCAAGTTATCTCAGGGTAATAGGTCAATAGAGGAGTACTTTCAAGAGTTTGAGAAGCTAATGAACTCACTGGAGTTAGAGGAATCCAAGGAAGCTTTGATCGCTCATTTCATTGATGGACTCCAAGAACGTATCTCCAGGAAGGTAGAAGGGACTCAGTATAGTGGTTTTCATGAGCTCATGCATCTAGCCGTGCAGATTGAGCAACAAATCAAGCGCAAGACAACCAATGCTGGACGTTCCAGAACAATACACCATGGACATCTAATGTCAACAGACCAGCCGACAAAGGTAAGGCTGAAGAGATTGATTCTCGGTTCAAAGGTAAGGGTAGTGAGCCAAACAAAGGTCCTAGACAAGAACACAATAAGAACACTAACCAACAAAGAACTCGAGATATTACTTGTTTTAGATGTAAAGGGCGAGGTCATATGGCTATGGAATGCCCAAACTAGAGGGTCATGACTATCACTGCCAATGGAGACTATGAGTCTCAAGATGAAACTGACATGGAAGAAATAGAGTCAGGAGAAGAAGTGGATTATCCGGACACATGAGAAATGTTGGTTACTAGGAGAGTGTTTAGTGTGACCATCAACCCAGAGGAGAAGGCTCAAAGAGAGAACCTCTTCCACACTCGCTGCACCATCAAAGCTAAGGTATGTAACTTGGTAATAGATGGAGTATCTTGTACTAACGTGGCTAGCAAGTACATGGTGGACAGGTTAACTCTTTAGACAACCAAACACCCTCGGCCCTATAGGTTGCAATGGTTAGACAACAAAACTGAGTTAAAGGTCACTAAACAAGTCAACATTCCTTTTAGTGTTGGCAAGTGCCAAGATGAAGTCTTATGTGATGTAGTTCCAATGCAAGCCGACCATATCCTATTGGGGAGGCCAAGGCAATTTGATAGAGCCACTTTCCACAATGGCTGAACCAACTACTACTCTTTCAAATTCAAGGACAACAATTACAACTTAGATCCTCTTAGCCCATCTGAAGTGCAAGAGATCCAAGCTAAGATGAACAAGGAGGATCAAGTAAGTAAAACTTACCTTATGATTTCTCCTGGTTTTCTTATTAAGACTCTAAGTGCCAAGGGCACCGTGCTGCTAATGATTTTAAAGGACTGAACCTTAGACTTACTTTGCTTGTAAGTTGCACATCTTGCACAAACTCGTTTAACATCTCTCTTCAAATGCGGCCAAAAGAAGTGATCCTGCAAGACCTTACGAGTTTTATCAATTCCAAAATGCCCCATTAGACTTCATGGGATTACCTTACAAATAGATCTCTCAAAGAAAAATTAGGTACACAAAGGCGATTGTCATAGAATAAGTACCCATCTTGCCTAAAATAGTGACCAGTAGCAACCTTTTCAGAAGATTTATAGGCTTCTTTGAAGTCAAGATCATTTTCATACATGTCTTTGAGTTGTTCAAAGCCTAAAAACTTAGCATCTAAAGTAATCAACAGAACATACCTTCGAGGTAGTGCATCAGCAACTATATTCTCTTTACCTTGTTTGAATTTGATGACATAGGGAAATGTCTCAATAAACGCAACCCATCTTGCGTGTCTTTTGCTAAGCTTACTTTGTCCTTTTAGGTACTTAAGGGACTCGTGGTCAGTGTGGATGACAAACTCTTTAGGCCATAGGTAGTGTTGCCATGTCTGCAAGGCTCTCACCAATGCGTATAGCTCCTTGTCATAGGTAGCATAGTTGAGAGTGGCTCCTCCAAGTTTCTCACTGAAATATGCTATAGGCTTCCGATCCTGCATCAACACAGCACCAATACCAATTTCCAAGGTATCACATTCAATTTCAAACGTAGTAGAGAAATCAAGAAGTATAAGGAGAGGAGATTGAGTAAGCTTCTCTTTAAGTGTTTGGAAGGAAGTTTCTTGTGCCTCTCCCCACTTGGACCCAACATATTTCTTAATTAATTCAGTTTGAGGGGATGCTATGGTGCTAAAATCCTTCACAAATCGTCTATAGAAGCCATCAAGCCCATGGAAACTTTTTACTTCTCCTACTGTGGTTGGACCTGGCCTGTCTTTGATAGCCTTAATTTTCACCTCGTCCACCTTAACTCCATCTGCACTTACCACACCTAGAAAAACAAGTTATCCGTGCAGAAGGTACACTTCTTTAGATTAGCATAAAGCTTCTCATGTCTTAAAACATCAAGAACGGCCCTAAGATGACCTAGATGATCCTCAAAGCTTTTGCTATAGACTAGGATGTCATCAAAATAAACCACAACAAAAACGCCAATGAAAGACCTAAGAACATGATTCATTAGTCTCATGAATGTACTAGGTGCATTTGTTAATCCGAATGGCATTACTAACCAATCGTATAGACCATGTTTAGTTTTGAATGCATTTTTCCATTCATAACCATCTTTCATTCTAATTTGATGATATCCACTTTTTAAATATATCTTAGAAAATATGCTAGAACCATGCAATTCATCAAGCAAATCATCTAATCTAGGAATAGGGTGGCCATACTTCACTGTTATGTTGTTGATTGCTCTACAATCAAGACACATGCGCCAGCTACCATCGTTCTTAGGTACAAGGAGAACTGGAACTGCACATGGGCTCAAGCTCTCTCAGATATGGCCCATTCTCCATCAGTTCTTCTACTTGCCTTTGCAATTCCTTAGTCTCCACTGGATTGGTTCTATAAGCTGGTCGTTTTGGAAGTGTGGAACCAGAGACAAAGTGTATCTGATGCTCGATCCCTCTCACTGGTGGGAGACCTATAGGACTATCTTTTGGAAATACATCATCATACTCCTGTAAAAGAGACACAAGTTCACTCGGATACACCGGTGCAAGTTCAGTAACATTCAAAAGTGTTTCTTTAAAAACAAGTAAGAGAACAAGTTGTTTAAAGTAGAGAGTTCTTTTGGTATCACCTGACTTCGCATAGAAGCTTTGTTTCTTGGTTGAGGTGAACTACCTTATGAGTTAGAGGCACAAGGACTGTCTTTCTTCCTTGGAATTAAAAGGAATGCTTGTTGGTGTATCCATCATGTACAACTCGCCTATTAGATTGCCATGGCTGTCCAAGGAGTATATGACCAGCTTCCATGGGTAGGACATCACAAAGAATTTCATCTTCGTACCGACCAATAGCAAGAGGTACCATGACCTGATCGGATACCTTCATTTCACCCTCCTCATTGAGCCATTGCATTCTGTATGGCTTAGGGTGTTTCTGAATCTTCAACCCAAGTTTCCTCACAATTATCTCACTAGCCACATTGGCACAACTACCTCCATCTACAATTAGGCTACATACCTTTCCTTGGACAAGGCATCTTGTGTAGAACAAGTTCTCTCGTTGCTCAAGTTCTTCAGTTTTAGATTGCAAGCTTAAGGTCCTCCTAGCAACCAACAACTTTCCCTGGATAGGCTCTTCTTCATACTCTTCTTCAAAGTTGTTCTTCCTTTCTATCTCGGCCTCATCCTCAGATTCAACTTGCCATTGTCAGGAAGTATCATCACTCTTTTGTTGGTACACTCATTAGCATAGTGTCCTCTTCCTTGGCACTTGAAACACTTAATATCCCTTGCCCTTGAACTGGTTGCCTCGGCCTTTCCTTTGTCCTTTCTAAAGATGCTACTTGACCTTGATTCTTCCTTCTGGTATGGCTGGTTTTCTTTGGGAAAACTTGGTTTCTCTTCTCTAGAACTTTGAAACCGTGTAGCTCCATAACTAGATCGAGAGTGAGTCTTCCTCTTAAGTTGTTGTTCCACAAGGATAGCTTTATGAAGCATTTCTTCTATCTCCACATAATGTTGCATCTCCACACAATCTTGTATCTCTCGGTTAAGTCCTCCCAAGCACCGTGCCATTGTAGCCTCCCTATCTTCAGATATACAACCTCTCAACATCAACAGCTTTCAGATATACAAGCTCTCAACATCAACAGCTCCATTTCTTGGTAATACTCTTCTACACTCCGTGAACTTTGTGTGAGCTTCCTTAGCTTTTGGTGGAGGTCACGGTGCTAATGGCTTGGGACCTCTTGCGCATGATAGCCTTTATCTCTTGCCAAGACTCAACCGAATACTCCTTATTACGCCTCCTATTGGTAACCAACTGATCCCACCAACTTAGAGCATAGTCTTTAGGTTTAGACCAGCTAGATCATCTCTTTGGTTTACCCTACCTTCATGTTCACGTCTTTACCTCCTTTGCCTTCGTCTAAAAGAAGAGCTATGATGCTCATAGTAGTTGTCAGTCTCATCAGTCCCAACATGTTCTTGTCGAGTTTGGTTTGGCCTTTCCCTTCTTGGTTAATTGCTATTGCCTTGACCAGTAGCTTGTCTGATATCTTGCCTAAGCTCAACTCGCAACTCCTTCATGCTAGACTTCATAAACTCACTCATGGTTGAGATCATGGTCTGCTTGAGTTGGTTGGTCATGGCTTCCATTAACAACTTGTTCCTTCTCAAATAGTGTGTCTTCCTCATTTAATTCATTCCCCATTGTTACCTGAAAAAATCAAACACTCAACCAGTAAAAGATTCAAAGAAAGTAACACTACTCGACACAAGGTATCCAAGTAAACTTGATCAGCAAGAAAGAGAATTCAAATCGATCACACCCAAAAGGATTGTTCAAAACAAGATCAGAAACAATCAAAGACAACAATTGATGGTGAGTCTAACACAGATTGATGATCTATGAATCAAAAGAGTGGATCAATCACAAACAAACTTTTCAAATTTCTGGATCAACCAAAACATGTAACGTAAACAACAAATATTCGAAAAGGTTCACAATGATCTGAAATTAAAAATTAAAAATCAATCAACTTTCAACAATATAATCAGATATCAATCGATTTAGCCCAAGTTTATGAATAGATCAAACGATACTCTAATCAGAAACAATGATCGATCACAACAAAAGGGGTAGATGAGCCGATCAAAGATCAATCAATTTTGACACTCAAATGATCAGATTTATCAATAGAACTCACAAGGATGAATAGATCAATCGACAAACTCAAGGAAACTCAGATCAATCAAACCTCGTTTAAAACCTTCCTCCGTAAAACCTGAATGGGACAAAACTGAGAGCAAGGAAATGAGCACACACACAAGTACTTTTCCTAAGTACTAATTCAGCTAGATTAAGAGATAGCTTGAATGGTGACCAAGGTATCTCGGCTCATCAAGCTTTGCCCAAGACCTTCTTCTTGTTTCCATACAAGTCTTAGTAATCCTCCAATGGCACTATTTAGTTTCTTGGTTCTAGAACGAGTCATGGGACCTTCTGGAATAGTTAAGGCATCTTCATCGGCCGGTTGGTCCATGGGTGCATTCCTGGATACATCATCTTCCTTTTTGAGCTGGTCCATGATCACATCACTTATGTAGTCTTGATCATTGCTCTTGCTAGGGCTTCCAATGTAGGAGACCACTAAATTTCCATCACTTGTCTCCCTCTTATCACCATCATTTGCCTTGCTTGTACCAGCACCATTTGAACCTTCAGAGATGTGAGCTCTAGCCTCTCTCTCCTTCATGAACTTAGCCGGAAGTAGATGTGGGTGAAGGATACAACACTGACTCTTCTTGTGACCATGCTTCTTGAAGTGATCACATATTCCATTAAACCTCCTTCCTTCACACTTGTCGTAAGTACCTTTATAAGCCAGTGGCGCCTCACTTGATCGGTTTGCGCACCTTGGTTTTGATATCCTACTAATTTACAATGTTTTGATCACCTATCTTTGCACGTTTTCATCATTTAGACTCACGTTTAGACATGTTTAGGTTGCATTGCATTGCATTTGTCTATATCAGGTATTGGAGTTCTTTATTGGTGAGTTCAAAGGCATTTGAGGCTGAGAAAGAGAATTTTGGGACAAAAGTGAGATCTGGCACGAGTATAGCAACCAAACGTGGTCGCTAGAAGGAAATCCCGGGATCCGGAGCGACCACAATGTAGCGACCAGGAGTGGTCGCTACAAACCCACAGGAGAATCGCGGATGTTGTAGCGACCACAGCGTAGCGGCCAAGAGTAACCGCTACAGACCCACAGGAGAATTGCGGACAGCCTAGCGACCATGCATAGCGACCACCACAGGTCGCTACAATACCAAGTATCCTATCGACCTTCTTGTAGCGCGATAGACATGTCGCTAGCGGCGTAGAAACCCTATTTTTACGGGTTGGCCCAGGTTTGTTGGGTCAAGCGGTCCGTTTTTAGACTACTATTTATGCTTTTTAAACCTAATTAAAAAGGTACTCTGGTTTTTATCTGAAGACAAACATTAGTTTTGGTGAAAAAGATTGAATCCTTAATCCTCTTTGATCCTCTTTCACTTGTTTCATTGATTATTCTTAATAATTAGGCATGATTAACTCTGAATCATCTATGGTTTTTTTAGTTCATCATGTTTGCTAGTGAGTAGTTACCTTTAGGATTCATGGGTTAGGGTGATCTAGGGTGATTAAGTGATACCTTAGAGTATTTAGTGTTAGATCATTCTTGTTCTATGATTATCTCTTGTTTCTATTGCTATATTAGACTTGATAACTTTGATCTAGATCCTTAGACAATTTATACCCGAAAGGTGTTCGATAAAATGTCTGAAATAAAGTGATAATTCTCTTTACTTGCTTAACCAATGATAATTGATGTTAGGGAAGTTTAGATAGTTAATAGACCTATTCTTATTGATTTCTTGATTAAACTGGACCAAAGACATTTGATGTTTAGTGCTTGAAAGCAAATGAACTTTTATCTTGATAAAGAACTAGTTCAATAGTGTGTCTAGACTAGTAGAACCGATCTGATTGTTGTGTTAACATTCTAAGTTAGATCTTAGTCACCCAAATTCAACACCCCTGTCCATGGGTTCTTTGTTTCTCAGTTTAAGCAGCTTTAAGCCAGTGGAGCCTCAACTTGATTGGTTTGTGCACCTTGCTTTTGATATCTTACTAGTTTACATTGTTTTGATCACCTATCTTTGCACGTTTTCACCATTTAGACTCACATTTAGATATGTTTAGGTTGCATTGCATTGAATTTTTCTATATAAGGTATTGGAGTTCTTTATTGGTGAGTTCGAAGGCAATTGAGGCTGAGAAAGAGAACTTTGAGACAAAGGTGTGATCTGGCAAGAGTGTAGCGACCAAACGTGGTCGCTAGAACGAAATCCCGGGATCCGTAGCGACCACAGTGTAGCGACCAGGAGTGGTCGCTAAAAACCCACAGGAGAATCGCGGATGTTGTAGCGACCACAGCGTAGCGGCCAAGAGTAACCGCTACAGACCCACAGGAGAATTGCGGACAGCCTAGCGACCATGCATAGCGACCACCACAGGTCGCTACAATACCAAGTATCCTATCGACCTTCTTGTAGCGCGATAGACATGTCGCTAGCGGCGTAGAAACCCTATTTTTACGGGTTGGCCCAGGTTTGTTGGGTCAAGCGGTCCGTTTTTAGACTACTATTTATGCTTTTTAAACCTAATTAAAAAGGTACTCTGGTTTTTATTTGAAGACAGACATTAGTGTTGGTGAAAAAGATCGAATCCTTAATCCTCTTTGATCATCTATCGCATGTTTCATTGATTATTCTTGATCATTAGGCATGATTAAATCTGAATCATCATTGCTTTTTGAGTTCATCTTGTTTGGTAGTGAGTAGTTACCTTTAGGATTCATGGGTTAAGGTTGTCTAGGGTGATTAAGTGATAGCTGAGAGTGTTTAGTGTTAGATCATTCTTGTTCTATGATTATCTCTTGTTTCTAATGCTAGGTTAGACTTGATCAGTTTGATCTAGATCCTTAGACAATTTATACGCTAAAGGTGTTCGATAAAATGTCTGAAACAAAGTGATAATTCTCTTTACTTGCTCAACCAATGATAATTGATGTTAGGGAAGTTTAGATAGTTAATATACCTATTCTTAATGATTGCTTGATTAAACTAGAACAAAGTCATTTGATCTTTAGTGCTTGAAAGCAAATGAACTTTTATCTTGATAAAGAACTAGTTCAATAGTGTGTCTAGACTAGTAGAACCGATCTGATTATTGTGTTAACATTCTAAGTTAGATCTTAGTCACCCAAATTCAATACCCCTACCCATGGGTTCTTTGTTTCGCAGTTGATTTTTAATTCTAGTTTTAACCTCTGTGTTCTCTTGTTACTTCATTTTCACACATCAATATCGATTGCACTTAGATTAAGCTCAAGTAAAACATCAGAGCTTTAGAGAGAGAACTATCAAGAAAAAGAAGACAAGAGTAACTGATTCTTTCCGACCAATTGGGATTAGAAATGGGTGGACATCAGCATGACAAAAACGTCCATGGAGCTGAAAAAATTGGACAAGACCCTAACGGAGTTCCTCCAGCAATAGTTCAAGCGGGACATGGCCAAGGGGCTGAAAACCCTCAGCAGCTACATCCTCAACGCCAAGCTAGGGCGATTGGAACATATGCCCAGGCCAACATCCATGGAATAGGGCAGGTATTAGAGCACCAGCTTTGGAGAACAACAACTTCGAGATCAAGTCAAGTTTGATCAACATGATCCAAGCTAACAAATACCATGGTCTCGCTTTGGAGGATCCCATTTGACCACCTAGATAACTTTGAAAAGCTATGTGGAATGATGAAGATCAATGGTATCTCAGAAGACGCTTTCAAACTAAGAATGATTCCCTTCTCTTTGGGAGACAAAGCCCACCTTTGGGAGAAGAGTTTACCTCAGGGGTCCATTAACACTTGGGAAGAATGGAAATGGGTCTTCCTTAACAAGTTTTTCTCCACATACAGAATTGCTAAGCTGAGGAATGAGATTTCTTGATTTCAACAAAAGAACCTCGAGAGTTTTGCTGAAGCATGGGAAAGGTTCAAGGGCTACTTAACACAATGTCCTACCAAGTTCTGTTGGTCCATTGTCCTTTGATAGATGTCTATGTGACTTGGGAGCAAGTGTTAGCCTTATGCCCTTATCCATTGCAAAGAAGTTGGGTTTTACACACTACAAGAAGTGTAGAATCTCTCTGGTGCTGGCTGATCGCTCTTTTAATCTCCCTATATGTATCTTAGAAGATTTACCGGTGATGGCTGGAAACTGTGAGATACCTACTGATTTTGTTGTACTTGAGACGGATAAAGAGCCCAAATATCCTTTGATTTTAGGAAGACCATTCTTAGCCACTGCTGGAGCTATTGTCAATGTTAAAGACGGAAAGATTGATCTTCACCTTGGAGAAGGTAACACTCTTCACTTTTATATCAAGGAGGTGATAAAAAAACCCACAATCCAAGGTCAAGCTTTCTATATTGAGGCTATGGATGCTCTGGCTGATGAGTTCCTTGAAGAAATGTTACTTGAGGACTCTATTCAACATTCTCTAACAGCTAGTAGAGAGGTCCAAATGATCGAGGCCACGTAGAGCAGAGAATACGTGAGAATGCTCAAGTCTCACAAGGAATTAAGTGGAGTAGACAACTTCCAAGAGTTACCTCAAACTGTCTACAATGTTGCCTCAGCCAGCTTACAAGAAGATTTTCAACAAGTTGATTGGAGTGAGCTCAAGGCACCCAAAGTGGAGCTTAAACCTCTTCCCTTGGTGTAAGGTACGCATTTCTTGGTACTAATAACACCTATCCTGTCATTATGAGCAGCCACTTAAGTGAAATTGAATTGTCTACACTTTTAACTGAGCTTAAAAAGTTTAGAAAAGCAATAGGCTACTCTCTAGAAGATATTAAGGGAATATCACCCTCCTTGTGCATGCACAGGATCCATTTAGAGGATGAAACAATGACTTCTATAGAGCATCAAAGAAGGTTGAAGTCCAACTTGAAAGATGTTGTTAAGAAAGAGATCCTTAAACTCTTGGATGCTGGTGTGATTTACCCTATTTCTGATAGTACTTGGGTATCTCCTGTGCATGTAGTACCCAAGAAGGGTGGTATCACTGTCATTAGAAATGATAAGGATGAGCTGATACCCACAAGAACGATAATAGGTAATAGAATGTGCATTGATCGAAAACTTAATGTTGCATCTAGAAATGATCATTTTCCTCTGCCATTCATTAACCAAATGCTTGAGAGACTTGCAAATCATCCCTATTATTGCTTTTTTGACGGATACTCAAGTTTCTTCCAAATACCCATACATCCCAATGATCAGGAAAAGACAACATTCACATGCCCCTATGGCACCTTTGCTTATTCAAGGATGTCATTTGTACTATGTAATGCATCAACAACTTTCCAAAGAGCAATGATGTCTATATTTTCTGATCTTATTGAGGATGTTGTGGAAGTCTTTATGGATGATTTCTCTGTGTATGGATCTTCTTTTGCTGTGTGTTTGTCTAATTTGTGCAGGGTTTTGCAAAGGTGTGAGGAAACAAACCCTGTGCTTAATTGGGAAAAATGTCACTTCATGGTCAAGGAAGGGATTGTTCTGGGACACAAAATCTCGGAGAGAGGTATCGAAGTGGATAAGGCGAAAACTCATGTGATGATTGGTTTAGATCCACCAAGATCAGTGAAAGACATCAGAAGTTGCTTGGGCCATGGAAGATTCTATTGGAGGTTCATCAAGGACTTCTCAAAGATAGCAAGACCATTGACAAAATTGCTATGCATAGGTCTTTAACTTTGATGAGGAGTGTCTTGAAGCCTTCAAGAAGCTGAAAAGTTAACTTATTAGTGCTCCTATTGTTCAACCACCATATTGGGATCTTCCATTTGAGATCATTTGCAACGCTAGTGACTATCTTGTGGGAGCAGTGTTGGGGCAAAAGAGAGCCAAGAAAACCCATGTCATCTACTATGCTAGTAGAACTCTTGATGATGCTCAAATGAAGTATGCTACAATTGAGAAGGAACTTCTTGCCATAGTGTTTGCTTTTGAAAAGTTTAGAAGCTACTTGGTAGGCTCCAAAGACATTGTCTACACTGATCATGCTGCACTAAAACACCTTTTGGCGAAGAAAGATGCTAAAACCAAGGTTGTTAAGGTGGATTCTGTTGTTACAAGAATTTGATCTTGAGATAAAAGACAAACTTGGAGTAGAAAACGGGGTAGGTGCTCATTTGTTACGGATGAGAGTTGACAGGGGTATTGCCATCGTTGAAGGTCTTCCCGAAGAGAAGATTATGGCCATTACGGCGATTATGAAGCTCTGTGAGGCTGGAAAGAAGCTTGAAGAAGTTAAAGCAACTGAGGAGAAGGAACCCTGGTACGCTGATTTAGTGAACTACTTAGCTTGTGGAAAAGAGCCTTTCGGACTTGAGGGCTATGCTAAGAAGAAATTCTACAGGGACGTGAAAATGTACTACTAGGATGAACCTTACCTCTACATACTGTGTAAGGACCAGCTCTACAGAAGAGTAGTAGCTGAAGAATAAATTGAAGGAATCCTTGTGCATTGTCATGGATCATCATATAGAGGACATTTTGCCACCTTCAAGACCGTTGCTAAAGTTCTACAAGCTGGATTTTGGTGGCCACACATGTTCAAGTACACGCAGGGCTTTGTCTCAAGATGTGATTCATGCCATAGAAGAGGGAACATTACCAAAAGGAATGAGATGTCTCAAAATCCTATTTGGAAGTTGAAGTGTTTGCTGTATGGGGTATCGATTTCATGGGACCATTTCCATCCTCCTTTGGGAACACCTATATCCTTGTGGCTGTTGACTATGTAGCAAAATGGGTAGAAGCTATAGCATGTCCAACCAATGACGCCAAGGTGGTTCTGAAGATGTTCAAGAGCATCATCTTTCCAGGATTTGGAGTTCCCAGAGTAATAATCAGCGATGGAGGTTCTCATTTATCAACAAACTGTTTGAGAATCTTCTCAGGAAGAATGGTGTAAAGCACAAGGTGACAACTCCATACCATCCTCAGAAAACTGGACAAGTGGAGATTTCTAACAGAGAAATCAAATCCATCCTAGAGAAGACAGTTGGAACAACAAGGAAAGACTGGTCCATCAAGCTTGATGATTCACTATGGGCCTATAGGATAGCATACAAAACTCCTTTGGGTACTACACCTTTCAACCTTCTCTATGGAAAGGCTTGTTACCTACCAGTGGAACTTGAATATTAGGCTTTGTGGGATGTTATGCTTCTCAATTTTGACATCAAAACAGCCCAAGAAAAGAGACTTATCCAACTGAGTGAACTTGATGAGATACGCCTTGATGGTTATGAGAGCTCAGCAATCTACAAAGAACGAACCAAATGTCTTCATGATAAGAATATTTTGAAGAGATAGTTCAGTGCTGGAGAACAAGTGTTTCTCTATATTTATCGGTTGAAACTGTTTCCCGGGAAGCTGAAGTCAAGATGGTCAGGTCCTTTCAGGGTTAAGGAAGTGAGGCCATATGGAGCCATCGTGTTGTGGGGCAAGGATGGAAAAGACTTCATAGTCAATGGACAAAGAGCTAAGCTCTACTTGGGAATTCAAGTGAGAAGGATGGAATCTCAGTTCCATTATCAGACCCTACCCTCGCTTAACCCAAAAAGAAAGGAAGTCAAGCTAGAGACTTTAAACAAGCTAACTTGGGAGGAAATCCGATGTCTATCCTTGTATATATTTTAGTTGTTTCTTCGTTATCTTCATTTTTATAATTAAAGACATGTGAAAGTTGATCAGGTGGAGAAAAGAACCGCCTGTAGCAACCTCACGTAGCGACCACTCGTGGTCGCTATGCAATTTGCGAGGTATGTAGCGACCACTCGTAGCGACCACTCGTAGCGACATACCCAAGTCGCTACAGATTCAAAGTTGAAAACTGGCTAAGGGATGTAGCGACCAGATCGTAGCGACCAGACGAGATCGCTACGACATCAAGGATTTTTGTGGATGGTGTAGCGACCAGGCGTAGGAACCAAGTGAAGCCGCTACGGACCCAGATGCTTTTGCGGATGCCGTAGCGACCACACTGTGGCGACCAAGCCATGTCGCTACACGGACCAGGTAAGTTCTCTTTAACTTTAAACCGGTCCAATCGGACCAAAACCGACCACCTCCCCCCCTCTTCACTCGATTTAACCCCTCTCACCCCTTACACTTTCCCCTCTTCTTCCCCAAAACAAAAAGAAAAACTCTTTCAAGAACACACCAACCAAATTTCCCCAATTCTTCACCTTGCTACCAATAAGGAATTGCTTCCTAAATCCATATCTTCCATCTTGCCATTCAATCAAGCAAAGGTATGAAATTTCTGGGTTGATTCTTATTCATGGAAAATTTTCCAACTTTTCAAAAGTTGTTGCATGCCCAATTTTCTGTTGAAAACTAGCTATTCATGTTTCTATATGCTTGTTTATGGCTTTGGATTGATGAATTTCGTGGTAGATAAGTGTGAATTGGGAATTTAGGAATTAGGGTTCTTGGTGTTCTTGAGAAAACAAATATATATATATATATATATATATATATATATATACCAAACAAAAAAAGAGGAAGAGAAAAAAATTGGATGCATTTGCTTGTATTAGCTCCAATCAAATGCTCTATAACTGCTGTCAAGAGATTACTTCACTCCAATTCGTTTAGCACTTGTCTTGGTAATAGATTGATTGTTGGACTGAGATTGAAATTCCTTGTTTATGTTCGATTTCAGGTAACAGTGGCGAGAACTCCAGATCAAAGGAAGCTAACAGAAACTGCAATCCACAAAGAAAGACAGCGAGTGAGCTTGAGTTAGAAAGGAAACAGCCTGAAGAGATTGAGAGGGAAATTGAATACGGTTTTCATGCCCCAACAGATAGTGAAGACGAGGTTCCCCCAATACTGGCTAAAAAGCCCAAAGGAAAAGAAATAGGATAAGGAAAAGGGAAAGGGAAAGCCACATCACATGAAAGGGATAGATAAGTCATCCCAACAAGGTCCCAACTGTTCATTCACCTCAAAAACGATCTTGTGTGGGCACCAACGAGATTTCCCTGCCTGATCTTCCTCCAAGAGACATGGCTTTATGATGGAGTCTTTCATAGACTGGAAATCATGGAACTGCAATCTCTCCATACAGTGGAAGCCCATCCTATGTATGAAGAAGCCTCACAACACTTCCTATCATCACTGGAAGTGTCACCCCTTCGGGATGGACCAGCTGAGTTTGTGTTTGGAAGAATCCAATTCAAGGTGAAAGGGAAGCTCTACAAACTCAGTTACAAGGAAATCAGCAATATCATGGGGTTCAAGGATAACAAGAACAATGATCTTCCTCGGAACTACAGCATCCCCAACAAAGTATGGCCTCTTATTGCAGCGCTGCTCATGACCCTCAAAGAAACAAGAACACCAGCATTAGAAACCCTATGATCAGATATGTCCACCGCATCTTAGCCAACACTCTCTTTGCCCAACGAGAATCTGGTAAAGTTTTGGACGATGAGTTGACAATGATATACATGGGGCTTATACCATTGTTTGGACGAGATGCATTTTACACTGATGACGAAGATATCTTCGCAGACTTTGGACGGGTGGGTTTCTTTGTTAGGAGACTAAAGTACTACCATGACTGGGCTTGCACACCTCAGCTGAGCATCGGCGGCCTGATCACACTACTACTCAAGCCGCAGGAGTCCCCCTCCATAGTGAGACTCCTCAGGCCCCTTTATACATGGTCCTTACATGAAGAGGACCAAATATATTTCAAGGATGTATCAAGGCCAGCATGTCTATTACTTCTCTATCGACGTTGAGCACACAAAGCTTCTCCTACCAAACGGGTTCTAATGATCCGTGACAAGTCCTGCATCTCATTCGACCTCCCTAGAGATCTCCAGCTTGCCCCACACGGTCCACTTGACAGTGTCCCCAATCGAAGGAAAACCGTGAGACGATCAACTGCCGGTCCATCCTTATCTGCTGCTGACACTGCTACTCCAACACCTATTCCAGCGTCCACTTCACTAGCTGCACCTGATATCCAAGAGGAGAAACACACACTCTATGGTCCTCCCCGCTACTACTTCACGCCTCACACTGGAGCCCTTCCGAAGGGTCCTTTGCGTGATGCCCATGAATACATTGGGAAGCTTTAGGGATGGAACATGATCCAGGATAGAACCATTCACAAGCTATCAGCCAAATACAAAGCGCTGAAGAAGACAATGAAAAAGAATGCTGCATCCTCGGCAAGGTTTATGAAGAAAGTCACCAATGTTCTGGTTAGAGCAGGGATAGGAGGCTGTAAAGCAGAAGACCTCATCATAGCTGACACCGGCATCGCTGCCAACCTCTTCATGTAAGAGGACATACAAGCACAGACGTTCCTAAGCTCCGTAAGAGGTGAAACCCTTCTCCTGTTCGTGGAGAATCTGATAATGAATCTCCCTCTCTCGACACTTTCGACAAAGAAGACCAAGGCTGTGAGATAGGCAACCAGCAAGACATAGAAGAGAGTGACGAGGGCGTTGGAGGAAGCGATGACGAGGGCGATGGAGGAAGTGGAGACAAGGACGACGAGAAGGCCACTGCCTCTGATTCATTTTGAGGTATATCCATACCTTTATTGATGCGCCCCTAGGATGCTCTTTGGTTGATGGGGATGGATAGATCCTTGCAAGAACGAATCAGAGACTCAAGTTCTTCAAGGTTTGTGGATTGAATGGTGACACAAGAGGGATGGATGATCTCTTGATACTCCTAGGCAACTGATCTGGATATTACACACCAAATAAGAAGCCCTTAGGTCTCTAGATATTACACACCAGAACTCGACAACTTCTAGAGAGAGAGAGCCGTCAAGAGAGAAAAGAAACTCGTGGTTTATTGATTGCCTGAGTACAATAGGGTTCGGAGAACCCCTTAAATAAAAGAAACCAGAGAACATGCTCTCTAGGGTTTCGAAAATAGTAAAAAGGAAAACTATAGTTTAAAAATAACATAAGCTTAAAAATGTAAACTTCTGCTAGTCTTGGGCCGAGATAGAGCCTAAGTGATGTGTAAGACAAGTTGTGGCCTCGTTAAAAACCTTCCTCCGGAAAACCTCGTGGGACAAAACCAAAAGCAAGGAAAAGAGCACGCACCAAATGTCTTGCCTAGACACTAACTCAGCTTGATGTAGAGATGGCTTGAATTGTGATCAAGACATCTCGGATCAAACCTTGTCCAAGACTTTCTTCTTGTTGTGGATGTGAAGTGAGTAATCCAACAACATTCTTCTTAAGTTTCTTGACTCTGGAACGAGTCATGGGACCTTCTGGAATGGCTAGAGCATCATCACCAGGCTGTTGGTGCATTGTGGCTTCTTGTGGCTCATCTAGACTCTCCTTGTTCTCCTTAGTGATCCGGTCCATGATCACATCATCCTTGGTGCTTTCCATGATCACATCATCCCCTATCTCTTTAAAAAGATTTTTCCTCAAATCTGTTTTACCTGCAATAGAGGGGACCAAGTCAGTAACATCAAAGTTTGAAGTCAGACTACACTTACCTTGCAAGCCTCTTTGATAGGCATTGTTGCTGACTGGTTCGGATATATAGAAGGCATTGATCCATTTAGTTCCTGATTCATTACTCAAACCTGCATCATACTCTTTGACACACAATAAGTTAGCACATAAAATTTTGTCATAGAGTAAGAGTAATAGTCCAAATCCTTTTCTGCTCGGTTTTGGCTTGTATGTTGCGTCTGGAGGTGCTTCTTTGATGATGATGAAGCAAGTGACGCCTTGGTGCTTATCCTGGTCCAAATATGGTGGTTTGAACCTCATATCTTCCTCACGCTTGTAGCATCTCCTTACACCTATCAAAGCTTTCATGAAATCTATACTTGGCTCTTTTGATAAAAACAAGAGTATTATATCTGTGTGAAGAGTGATAAAAGAATCATTGAAAACATGACCACTTATCTTAGCATGCTCACCTGGTCGCCATAGATAGGTTTGAGATGTTCTAAACTTTGCAAAATTCAAACAAAGCAGAGATAGGATCACCTGACTTGTAGAACCCATAACTCTTTCACCTGAGAGGCTTTGGACATGATTCCAAATAGACGTGATAGCCTGATGAGTTAAGTTTCTAATTCAGTTGGTTTCATGGCCTAAATCGTTCTGTTGATGAGATATGATCTTCTGACTACTCCTATATCACAGCTGGCGACTAGACAGTTTTCAAGATTTGTTTGGTGCTTCTCCAACTTAGCCAAAGACTCATCATTGATACTCTGATCATTGTAGCTCCTATTTTCACCTGTACCTTTCTCAGCTTCTTTTGGAAAAGTCAAGTGGGTTATCAGGTCAAAGAAAGTATTATAGACAAGGATGTGTCCAGAGCACAAAACAGTATGACTCTTCCATCTATTATGCATATCAAAGAAAATATTACAGACCCAAATATCATCAAGGATCAAGTTCACACATTCAGAAGCAGAGAGTTCTAGTTTCAATTGTGCAACAGGTTTATCAAAGAAAGTGTTATACACTAGAATATCCTCAAATAACAGTCCTACACGTTTAGAATCATTTTCAGCACACAAACAATCAATCTCAAGCTCAGAGATATTTGGAGATTTCAAAATTTCAAACCTAAAATCAGAATGATGCAATTTCGGTTCATGCAACTTCCTAGGTTCTTTCATGAAATATGTGGATGCAAAACAATCATCAGTGCTCAAATCATGCCTAGGAAAATTCACAACGAAACTCTTCTCTTCAGTTCTAGCAAATGAATCACAAGGTTGTCTAAAACAGAAATCAGTTTGTTTCAACTCAAGCTCTAACACGTTTTCAAAGTGATCAAAGCTTTTGCTATATTTCAGAAACTGATCAAGACTCAAAACATGACCAGAAATGTTGTTTTTATTATTTTGAAAATGTTTTTGATCAAAGAGGTTTTCTGGTTCCAGTCCTTTAAAAGATCTAAGCAAGTTATCAAAAACAGAATTTGAAACACAAAAATCTTTTACTTTGTCAAGACCAAAACGTTTTATGTCTGTAGTACTCACTTTAACACACATTATAGGCACAGAACTAACCACTTTAGCTTCCTTACAGTGCTTTTTCTGGTTATGAGACAAGGGTTTAGGAGTTGGGTTACACTGCAAGCTGTTCTGATGTTCCAACTCTTCTCCTTGTGTTGATTGCTCTGGTTGTCTCTCTACTGATCCTTCTTTTGCAACCTGTGACACTGAAACAAGGCTACTCGGTTGCACCGGTTTAAGAAAAGTTAGTTCATCACAAGAAGTACTGAAATTGAATTCAGGCTGAGGTAAGAAAAGAGAACACTCTTGTTCTGTCCCAAACTTTCTTTTTACCAAAGATGTTTCTGTTTGAGCTTCTTGAGTTAGTGCAGTTAAATCTGATTGTGCAGCTGAGTCTGGTTCTTCATCATTGAGTTCTGAGACATCAGTGAATGGCGCTTGGTTCTGTACTTCTAAGGATGGACATATGGTCTTAGCCTGATTGAGTTGTTTCTCCACATCCCTAAACGCTTGTGAAACTTCCTTCCTTATGCTATCTTCAATGGAACACATTGAGGTTTTGCTTGATGATCCAACTGGACTTGAGTTCTTGCTGTCTTGTTTTTTCTGAGCAGAGTTTGAAGAGCGTAGCTTGGTCTCTGGTTGCCTTTGAAGTACATCCTTGTGGTACTGTCTTGGAACATACTCTCTACGCATCAAAGTCCTCAGCTTATGCCAAGTTTCCACTGGTTCTCTTCCATCAAGTCTTCTGGACCTTATCAAGTGATTCCACCATCTTAAAGCGTCACCACAAAACTCAGCAGTAGCCATCTGAACCTTCTTTCTTTCAGCATAGCTTTGAAAATTGAATAACAACTCCATCTTCTCTTCCACTCCACATATACTGCCGGATCATCATCACCATAGAAAGGATGGATTCTTATCTTTTGGTCAGCAAAATTGTCTCTGCCTTCATGCCCACGTATCAGTCTTCTCTCCTTGCTTCTAGACTCAAGACTATGACGAAGAGCTTGTTGAAGATCCTGTCTAAACTCCTTCCAAAGTTGATCAAGACTAGCTTTCATCTTCTGCTGCAGCTGAGCATTCACTGCCTTAAGTAACAGCCTTTCATCCTTAGTAAGGACTCCTTTCTGATCTCCTGCCATGGTACCAACGTTGCTTCCTCCTCAGACTCGGTCCCTATTGCTTCCTGCACAAAAGAAAACAATATAACCAGTAAAGGAGTTCTAGGTAAACAAGATAAGCAAAAAGGAAAAAGATCAACACCAAAAAGGATAAGCTTGCTCGACAAGATAAGAGAAAAGGAATAGCGGCTAGGTTTAAATCAATTAGGGTTTCTGTTTACAAGCAAAAAGGAAATTCTTCTAAAACCTCGTCTAATGCTATATCAATTTCGAGCAGCCTAAACAACTAGTTCTTCTTCTTGTTCAATTCGATTAATAAGTTTTGCAGTTGAATCAAAAGAAGAAAAGAGTAAACAAAAACTCATGCGGCTAGGGTTAAAAGGAACTAGGGTTTTCTGCCTAACAAGTAAAAAGGAAAATCTAAAAATTTCGCCTAGAACACAACTCAAACTCGAGCAGCCCTAAGACAACTTAGATCTACCTCTGTTCAAGATGATTAAGAAGATTTACTGATGAAACAAAGAGATTTAAAGAGAAAACGAAACTTTCCTAACCAAAGTTGCTCTGATACCACTTGATGCGCCCCTAGGATGCTCTTTGGTTGATGGGGATGGATAGATCCTTGCAAGACCGAATCAGAGACTCAAGTTCTTCAAGGTTTGTGGATTGAATGGTGACACAAGAGGGATGGATGATCTCTTGATACTCCTAGGCGACTGATCTGGATATGACACACCAAATAAGAAGCCCTTAGGTCTCTGGATATTACACACCAGAACTCGACAACTTCTAGAGAGAGAGAGCCGCCAAGAGAGAAAAGAAACTCGTGGTTTATTGATTGCCTGAGTACAATAGGGTTAGGAGAACCCTTTAAATAAAAGAAACCAGAGAACATGCTCTCTAGGGTTTCGAAAATGGTAAAAAGGAAAACTATAGTTTAAAAATAACATAAGCTTAAAAATGTAAACTTCTGCTAGTCTTGGGCCGAGATAGAGCCTAAGTGATGTGTAAGACAAGTTGTGGCCTCGTTAAAAACCTTCCTCCGGAAAACCTCGTGGGACAAAACCAAAAGCAAGGAAAAGAGCACGCACCAAATGTCTTGCCTAGACACTAACTCAGCTTGATGTAGAGATGGCTTGAATTGTGATCAAGACATCTCGGATCAAACCTTGTCCAAGACTTTCTTCTTGTTGTGGATGTGAAGTGAGTAATCCAACAACATTCTTCTTAAGTTTCTTGACTCTGGAACGAGTCATGGGACCTTCTGGAATGGCTAGAGCATCATCACCAGGCTGCTGGTGCATTGTGGCTTCTTGTGGCTCATCTAGACTCTCCTTGTTCTCCTTAGTGATCCGGTCCATGATCACATCATCCTTGGTGCTTTCCATGATCACATCATTTATCATTGTAAATATTCATTTTCTTCTGGGTATCTCTTTCTCTCTGACTACACAGAGACTGTGTTATTAAAGTTTGGGGGAGGTACCAAGTATTTAACCATGTTTATATTTCCTTTTTGCATTGATTCGAGCATTGTACATAGTTATCTGCATCGAAAAAATTGAAAAATTTAAAAACAACAAAAAGAATCATTTAGGTTGCATCATTTCATCCTTAGGATTGAGTCTAGAGCATATAGATTGCACTCATATTTCATAGGGAGCAAGGATTGTATTGCCTCATAAAGAACACATGTATAGAACTCAAAATGACACCCTAGTTAAGCATAGCAAGTAGCTTAAGCATCTCTTGAAAGACTTGTAAGCTTCGAGCCTTGAAAACTCTTCTTGAAAGTGGTTGTTTGCTTGAGATTGACATTGTTCTTGAAACCAACTCCAAACAGAACTAGGGCTTAATGAACTTACTGTATCTTGCTTATGGACTCTTGTATACTTGATCATGGATCTTATACACATTTGGGTTTATCTTTATCAGTTGCACCACTCTTTGAAAACCCCAATGACACCTCCTTAACCCTTACCATTCTTTGAGACCTTAATTGAATTTTCTTGAGTGAGGCCTTTTATTGATAGCTTGTCATGTATAAAATCTTGAGAGTATTGGGAGCGACATTGGCTTATTCTCATCTTTGGCTAGAAATAGAATCTCATTTGAGCTAGAATTTAGGAGTGGGAAGTGTGTTGGTGATTATAAGCTTTGATCTTGGGCTTTTAAGTGAGAGATAAGTAAAAGGAATGAACTTAAAGAGAGATGAAAGAAGATGGCCACTAGGGATCAAAGAAAAAGAAATAAAAGCTCTTGGTACTTTAAGCAAAACCCCAAAGGAAAAAAAGAGAGATAATAAAAAGTTGGGGGAAAACGAAAAGAAAAGAATGGAGCTAAGAAAAAAAAGAGATGACCCTGGTTGGTTCAAATAAAAGAGAAAGGGAGAGTTCTTTTCATGAGTGAGAAAGAGCGTCCTTCTCAATATTTGAGATAAAAAGGGGATGAGATTAACACCAAGAGGAAGGGTAGAGTTTGAAAGTGTTTAGGAAAAGGGTAGAATGACGAGAACAAACCATTGTATGCATGAATTTCTCCTTTTCTTAGATAAATTTTGCATAATGTTCAAGCTCCTTTTCTTTAGTGTAAGTCACCAAAGAATTTGAACCCTCTTTCTATCCTCATTAATCCACTTCCACTTACCAAGCCAAGTGATTGAGATCAAGTTTCCATTAGAAAGGATTTACTTTGTCAATTTGTTAATGAATGTGAGAGTTGGTATATAGACTTGTTGGTTGATGAGCATTGCATCTAGTGTAGAAGCATAAGAGTCTTGATAGGCTTTGAGAAGATATAGTCTAGTAAAAGAGTTTGCCCATGCTATTTACTATGTTTGCCTAGGATGTGATGTTGAAGGCTAGGAAGTGTATCTTTTGGTTCTGAGCTCCCAACTTCAAACCTATTTCCCTTGTTTGTTCTTTAAGTTCACTTGAGGACAAGTAAAAGACAAGTTTGGGGGAGTTGATATCTTACTTATTTACATTGTTTTGATCACCTATCTTTGCACATTTTCATGAATTATACTCACATTTAGACATGTTTAGGTTGCATTGCATTTCATTTGTCTATATCAGGTATTGGAGTTCTTTATTGGTGAGTTCGGAGCCAAATAAGGCTGAGAAAGAGAAGTTTGGGACAAAATTGAGATCTGGCACGAGTGTAGCGATCAAACGTGGTCACTAGAAGGAAATCCCATGATCCGTAGCGACCACAGTGTAGCGACCAGGAGTGGTCGCTACAAACCCACAAGAGAATCGCGGATGTCGTAGCGAACACAGCGTAGCGACCAGGAATGGTCGCTACAGACCCACATGAGAATTCCAGACAGTCTAGCGACCAGGAGTGGTCGCTACAGACCCACATGAGAATTCCGGACAGCCTAGCGACCATGCATATAGTCCACCACAGGTCGCTACAGTTCCAAGTATCCTAGCGACCTTCTTGTCGCAGGATACACATGTCGCTAGGGGCGTAGAAACCCTATTTTTACGGGTTGGCCTATGTTTGTTGGGTCAACTCGGTTCGTTTTAGACTACTATTTATGCTTTTAAACCTAATTAAAAAGGTACTCTGGTTTTTATCTGGAGACATGCATTACTTTTGGTGAAAAAGATTGAATCCTTAATCCTCTTTGATCCTCTTTCTCTTGTTTCATTGATTATTCTTGATCATTAGGCATGATTAACTCTGAATCATCTATGGTTTTTGAGTTCATCATGTTTGTTAGTGAGTATATACCTTTAGGATTCATGGGTTAGGGTGTCTAGGGTAATTAAGTGATAGCTTAGAGTGTTTAGTGTTAGATCTTTCTTATTCTATGATTATCTCTTGTTTCTAATGCTAGATTAGACTTGATCACTTTGATCTAGATCCTTAGACAATTTATACCCGAAATGTGTTCGATAAAATGTTTGAACCAAAGTGATAATTCTCTTTACTTGCTTAACCAATGATAATTAATGTTAGGAAAGTTTAGATATTTAATAGACATATTCTTATTGATTGCTTGATTAAACTAGACCAAACAAAATTTGATGTTTAGTGCTTGCAAGCAAATGAACTTTTATCTTGATAAAGAACTAGTTTAATAGTGTGTCTAGACTAGTAGAACCGATCTGATTATTGTGTCAACATTCTAAGTTAGATCTTACTCACCCAAAGTCAATACCCCATGGGTTCTTTGTTTCTCATTTGATTTATAATTCCAGTTTTTATCTCTGTGTTCTCTTGTTACTTCATTTCACACATCAAAATCGATTCCACTTAGATTAAGATCATACTTGTATTCTAATTGCATCATGATCACTTAGGATTCGACTGACACTCATCTATACTATTTTCACTAGGATAGAGTAAAATCGTTTATCTTGCCAAAGATAGCTCTCCTTTACCTTCAAATAGCCGAATAGAGCCTTGTTGCTTTTGTATCTATGCACAAACATCCTCCAGATATGGGAGTTTCTCAGCTCTCAATGTGAACATGAAGCAATAAACAAGACAGGAAAGAAGAAGAAAGGATTCTGATGGTTGAAGAAGCAAGTGGACAAGAAGCCTTGTGATTCAAGTCTGTCCGTACAGCCTTGCTATTCAAGTAACCCATATGACCTAGCTTTACTTGGAAGGCAAGGAAGAAGAGACTTAAATCGTCTGGAACAAGTTTGAATGGACGAGATCCGTTGGAGAGTCTGGACAAGAGCAGGCAAGTGGCTGAATAGAATACATTAAAAGTCACATGCTGCCTTAAGGTCTTGGGACCATTCCAGACATGTCACCTTCATGGTCCAGACCTGGAGAAGACCATTTTATTTTATTCTTATTCTTCTTGTCTTCTTCAGTCCCTAATTGTCTTTAAATATTGTTGTTTGTATCCCAAAGAAAGCAAGGAAATACTTTCCTCACTTATTCTATTCTTCTCAGTTCTCTCTCTCTCTCTCTCTCTCTCTCTCTCTATCACATCTCTCACGAATTCTCTCTTCTCTCTCCCTAAGTTCTTTATGTTCTTCCTGTTCTTCAACTCTTCTACACAAACCATACTCTAAATCTTCTCATTCTAACATGGTATCAGAGCTACAAAGCTCTTGAAACCTTTCTCTACTTCCGCAAAACACTCTGTTCTAGTTTCTGGTCAAGTATCTTCAAGGCTTACCCTATTACCCAGTGGTTAATAGCAAGAGAAGATGGAGAACACCAAACTTGCGACCATTCCCATGACTCTGAAGGGGATGAACTACCTTCTATGGTCCACATTGGTGAAAACTGCCCTTGGAGGAAGAGGTTTATGGAGCCATGTCTCAACTAGAGAAGCTCCAAAACAGACCATCCAAGGAGAAGATGGAAAGGAGATAGTCGTGGTGGATGAAGGAAAATGGGCTCAGGAGGATTTCATGGTGCTTTATCTCTTCCAAAACTCTCTGATCCAGCTATTTTGGAAGCTTATTCATACTGTTGAAGCTCCAAAGACTTATGGGAAACTCTCTACAAGGTTTATGGAAACATAACCTTACTCGAGTTTCGAAGTAAAGAAGGCCATTAACTCTCTCAATCAAGAGGATATGGATTTTACAGCTCACTTTGGCAAGTTCAGGTCCCTTTGGGCTGAGTTGGAGATGCTCAGACCACACACAGTTGATCTAAAAGCTCTAAAAGAGAGGCGCGAGCAGGATAAGGTATTTGGGTTACTCCTCACCCTTAGTCCAACCTACAATGACCTGATTAAGTACATACTGAGGGCTGACTAGTTACCAATCCTGGAGGAAGTATGTGCTCAGATACATAAGGAGCAAGGATCACTTGGCCTGTTTGGAGGCAAAGGAGAGCTGGTCATGAGCAATCAAGCTGAAGGACCGGTAGCTAACAAGGGAGTTTACAGACATGATGATAGGAAGATTTTGGTATGTGACCACTGCAAGAAGAAGGGCCACATGAAGGATAAGTTCTGGATACTTCATCCTCATTTGAAGCCAAACAAGTTCAAGGAGCCACGAAATCAGTACCAGGATGCTAGAGCTCATTTCTCAAATGATGGAGCTGAACCAGTGGCTCCCTCTGGATGCTCCTCGATGTGCTCCAACCCTGGTATGAGAAAGGTTATGGCGACATCATCCTCTTACTCCACTGGAAGGATCAACCACGATGAGACCATCAAAAGATCTGATCTGGAGGCTCTCATCAAGGCCTTAAAAGAAAATCTGGTATTCCTTACACACTTGGTATCTCACTGAATGCATCTTACTTTGTTGGTACTGCCATGAATGGATTAGATACTACTAGACCACTAGTAATAGACTAAGGTGCATCACACCATATGATTAGTGATTCAAACTTGATTACTAATATAAAACCAGCTCTAGGCAGTGTCATGATAGCAAATGGTGATAAGGTACCAATAAAAGGTGTAGGTGATTAGAAATTGTTTGATAAAGTGTCTAAACCTTCTATATGCCAACCTTTGCATCTAATCTTCTGCTGGTTAAGAAGGCCACCACTGATTTGAATTGTCATGTTTCATTCACCCCTAATGAAGTGATTTTCTGGATATTGAGACTATTAAGTTGCTGGGTAAAGGTGGAACCAAGGGGGACTTGTACCTGCTTGAGGAAACAATGCTTTCTTTTGAATTATCTTGTGCTTTAAATTCTGTTTCTGAATTCCCTAAAGATGTAATATGGCATGCTAGATAAGGACATCCTCACTCTCGTGCCTTGAACATCATGTTGCCTAGTATTTCTTATAAAAGTGATTGTGAGGCTTGCATTCTAGGAAAACATTGCAAAACTGTGTTTCCTAAATCAATGACCATATATGATAATTGCTTTGATTTAGTTCATTCTGATGTTTGGACAGAACCATGTGAGTCTAGAGAACAACATAAGTACTTTGTGACATTTTTAGATGAAAAATATAAGTACACTTGGTTAACTTTGTTGAAATCAAAAGATAGGGTGTTAGAAGCTTTTAAGAACTTTTAAAGCTATGTTTCTAATCACTTTCATGCCAAGATTAAGATTTTTAGGTCAAATAATGGAGGAGAATACACTAGAACAACATTCAAACAACATCTTGCCACACAAGGCATCATCCATCAAACCAGTTGCCCCTACACTCCTCAGCAAAATGGTGTGGCGGAGAGGAAAAATAGACACCTAATGGAGGTGGCCAGAAGCATGATGTTTCACATGAATGTACCTAAGCGCATGTGGGGAGATGCAGTTGTCACTGCCTCTTACTTGATCAACCGGATTCCCACAAAAGTTCTCAGTGATATATATGAGGTACTCAACAACACTAGACCATCTATAGATCACTTGCGTGTGTTTTGGTGTATGTGTTTTGTTTTAGTTCCAGGTGAACTAAGAAACAAATTGGAGGCTAAAAGCACCAAGGCCATGTTTATTTGATACTCACCAACTCAGAAGGGCTACAAGTGTTATGTCCCAGACACTAGGAAAATTCTGATCTCCAGGGATGTTAAGTTTGTAGAATCAAGAGGCTACAATGATGAGAAGAATTGGAGTAAACTCAAAGACCTATCTTAATCTGCCTCTGATAGAGCTAACAACTTGAGGGTGATTCCGGAGAACCTTGGCATCAGCATACCAAAGGAACCTAAGAAGGCCAGGGAGACACCAGTTCAGGGTGAAGCAGATGCTGAGGAAAATATTGAGGTCACCCATCCTGATCATGAGGGGGGCAATGACACTAGACTGACTGAAGATAAACCTGAAGAGAACTCAATGGCTCATGATCAAGCTGAGATGCCATCAGATACAGAACCTGAGACTCAACCAGGCGAACCAAGTGAAACATAGCAGACAGAACCTGATCAGATACAGCCCTTAAGAAAGAGTACAAGGATCAAGAACCCTGCATCAAACTGGATCAATACCAGAGTATACTTCAATGCTGAAGCAGTAGCTCACCCAATCAGTGCAGCATGCTCCCTTGCTCAGTATCCAGAGAAACATCAAGCCTTCATTACTGATTTGGATCAGGAATGGATACCAAGGTCATATGAGGAGGCTATGGAACATGAGGAGTGGAGACAGTCAGTTGGGAATGAGACTGATGCCATGATAGCAAATGATACATGGTATGAAGCTGAGCTTCCCAAAGGCAAGAAGGCAGTGACAAGTAGATGGATCTTCACTATAAAGTATCTAGCCAATGTAAAACCAGAAAGAAAGAAGACAAGACTAGTAGCAAGGGGGTTTACTCAGACATATGGAGATGACTACATTGATACATTTGCACCAGTGGCTAAGCTACATACAATAAGGATTGTCCTCTCCTTTGCTGTTAACTTGGAATGGGATCTATGGAAAATGGATGTGAAGAATGCCTTTCTTCAAGGAAAGTTGGAAGATGAAGTATACATGCGACCACCTCCTGGTCTAGAGAGCCTTGTTAAACAAGGCAATTTTCTAAGGTTAAAGAAGGCAATCTATGGCTTGAAGCAATCACCAAGGGCCTGGTATCACAAGTTGAGCACAACCCTCAATGGAAGAGGATTTATAAAATCTGAAGCTGATCACACTCTCTTCACTCTAACCAGCCAGCAAGGGATTGTGGTAATTCTGGTCTATGTAGATGATATTATAATCACTGGTGGTGACGAGGGAGGTATCATCTCAACTAAAACCTTTCTTAAAACAGCATTTGATATTAAGGATTTAGAAGAGTTAAAGTACTTCCTTGGGAAAGAAATATGCCGATCTAAAGAGGGGCTTTTCCTATCCCAAAGGAAGTACACACTTGATATTTTAAATGAGGCCAGGAAACCTTGGAGGAAGACAGGCCAAAACACCATTGGAAGAAGGCTACAAGGTACTGCGAGAGGGGGAGTTTGAAGATACACCCTTTGAAGATGTCAAGAAGTATAGGAGGATGGTTGGAAAGCTAATCTACCTAACCATTACTCGTCCATATGTGTGCTTTGCTGTGAACCAAGTGAGTCAACACATGCAAGCCCCCAAAGTTCATCACTGGAACATGGTGGAGAGGATCTTGAGATACTTAAAAGAGGCTCCTGGTCAAGGTGTGTAAATGGCGTGCAACAAGATTACTAAAGTTGTAGGGTATTGTGATGCTGATTGGGCTGGAGATAGAGTTGATAGGAGATCAACTAGAGGCTATTGCAGCTTCATTGGAGGAAATTTGGTCACATGGAAAAGCAAGAAGAAGAAGGTAGTATCTTGCTCAAGTGTTGAGGCAGAATACAAATCTATGAGAAAGCTAACTAGTGAACGCATATGGATCAAGGGACTGCTAAGGGACTTGGGTATAGCAATCACTACACCCATGACAATGCACTGTGACAATCAGGCGGCCATACACATTGCATCTAACTCTGTATTCCTTGAGAGAACCAAACATATAGAGGTGGATTGCCATAAGGTCAGGCAAGTAGTGGAACATCAAATCATTCTCCCATGCTACACCAGAACTGAAGATCAACTGGCTGATATATTCACTAAGTCAGCCAGCAGCAAATTTTGTGAGTTCATTCACCCTAGACTTGGACTCATAAACCTCACATGTCACTGATCCTCTTGCCATGAAGTATTCTACTCTTTTTCCTTGCTTGGTTTTTATCCCTAGTGGTTTTTCCAAGTAAGGTTTTAATGAGGGAATGCTTCATGGTATCCAAGCTTGACTGGTTCCCCATAGTCAAGCTTGAGGAGGAGTGTGAACATAAAGCAATAAACAAGATAAGAAAGAAGAAGAAAGGATTCTGATGGTTGAAGAAGCAAGTGGACGAGAAGACTTGTGATTCAAGTATGTCCGTACAGCCTTGCTATTCAAGTAACCCATATGACCTAGCTTTACTTGGAAGGCAAGGAAGAAGAGACTTAAATCGTCTGGAACAAGTTTGAATGGAAGAGATCCGTTGGAGAGTCCTGACAAGAGCATGCAAGTGGCCCAATATAATACATTAAAATTCACATGCTGCCTTAAGATGTTGGGACCATTCCAGACATGTCACTTTCATGGTACAGACCTGGAGAAGACCATTTTATTTTATTCTTATTCTTCTTGCCTTCTTTAGTCCCTAATTGTCTTTAAATATTTTTGTCTTTAAATATTCCTCACTTATTCTATTCTTCTCAGTTCTCTCTCTCTCTCTCTCTCTCTCTCTCTCTCTCTCTCTCTCTCTCATCTCTCACGAACTCTCTCTTCTCTCTCCCTAAGTTCTTTTTGTTCTTCCTGTTCTTCAACTCTTCTACACAAACTAGACTCTAAATCTTCTCATTCTAACCCTCAAGATGTGCTTGATGAGGCTGTTGTAAGCCGGATTCAGGGTGAGTAGGACTCAAAAGACCTTATCTTGCTCACGCCTCTCATTCAGCTCATCAGGATCAACAGTGCTTGGCCTCAGCATCTCAAGTTCTGACTAAAGTGCTCGGAACCTCCCAAGCTGCTTAGTGAACTCCATGTCTTGTTCCACCAGCCCAGTAATTGCTCTCTTCACTTCAAACACTCTGCTCAAGAATGAAATGTTTCCATACACGTTCAGGGTATCCCATTGATCCTTTTTGGTTTCAAAGTAGCTATAATCATCCATGATAGAGGTCTCAAGAAATCCCAGAAGAAGTGTCATTACCAGCATATCCGCTTGCTGCCACTTCTCAACTTCACTTGTAACACCTTTAGTGTCACCTTCTTGAGTAATGAGCCTTCGAATCTCACCAGATGCGATATTGTTCCATATACCCTTACTTCCCACAGCAGTCTTCACTAGGCGAGACCACAACAGATAGTTGCTCCCCTTGAGAATAACCGGAACTTTCATGCTAACACTCTCCATCTTCAAACAGCTTGACTTCAAAAGCTTGGTAAAGATGAGATCTTGAAATTAGAACACAGATGAACCCAGAAACCTGTAGAAAGGATGAGTCTTTGTAGGTATGAACGTGAAAAGACTCAAGCTTTTTCAACACACAAGCTTTGAACTTCAGTCTTCTACCCGGATCTACAAAGAACCACCTTGGATCTTCAAAAAGTTTCAACCTCGAACTTCTTCAACTTTTAGAACACGAGCCCAGATTATCACGAACCTGGCTCTGATACCATAAGATCTTTTGATATCTTTATAGAAATGTAACCAAAAAGAGATTTAGAAGAGAATAAAGAAGACTAGACTCGATTTGAGACTATGTGTAGGGAGGATTGATGAAGAACACTGTAAGACTGAAAAATAGAGAGAACTGTCTACCCTTCTCAATGATACTCAAAACATATATATATATATATATATATAGAGAGAGAGAGAGAGATAGAGTCATGCACGGGTTTCCAGAGACTAAAGGAAGAGAAATATGTGGTTGTAGTCGAGTATAGGCGGCTAATTCAAACAGAGCCATTCTGGCCATGCAAATGGTGTCAGCATCTTTGACAAGATGCTGATCCTTCCCATCTCGTGCCAGGATGGATACGGTTATCTCCTAAGGAAAGTGGTCGGGTAACTTTGGTTTTCCTGGAATGGTAAATTTCTTTGGTCCAGTGTTTTGGTCGACCTTTTACGGCCTGTAGGGCATGTACGGACTGTACGGACAAGGTAGACCCAAAACCGTCTCCTCTCTTCCTTCTTTCTCTTAGCCCAAATATGGACCTCAACTTAACAGAAAATAGTTTCAATGGAAACTTTGATCACTTCAAGAAGCATGGCCACAAGAAGAGTCAGTGCTGGATCCTTCACCCACATCTCAAGCCGGCTAAATTCATGTAGGAGAGAGAGGCTAGAGCTCACATCTCTGAAGGTTCAAATGGTGCTGGTACAAGCAAGGCAAATGATGGTGATAAGAGGGAGATAAGTGATGGAAAGTCTCTGGTCGCCTACACTGGAAGCACAACCAGGAGCAATGATCAAGACTACATAAGGAGGTCTGACATTGAAGATCTCATCAAAATGCTCAAGGAGAATGGTAAGACCTTTGGTAACCTTAATGGGTATTCGCTTGGTGCTTCCATGATTGCTAGTAGTCTAGAGAATATGAATGTTTCTGTTAGGACTGATAGAACTGGTAGGATGATAGAGAGTAGAAGTATAAGTGATAGACTAAGCCCTACTTTTTCTACTCCTTGTTTTGCTTGTCATACTGTTAGTAGTTTATTGAAACCTTTTATAGTAGACTCTGGTGCATCTCATCGCATGGTAAGTGACACTCAATTGATTAAGGATATTGAACCGGCTAATGGTCATGTTATGATTGCTAATGGTGATAAGATACCGATTAGAGGAGTATGTAATCTAAAACTGTTTAGTAAGAACTCTAGAGCTTTTTACATGGCTGAATTCACATCAAACCTGTTGTATGATAAGAAATGCACTACCTGTTGGAAAAGCCAAGAACAGCTAAGAACATCAACTCACTCTTCAAGAATGGAAGAGACAATCAACTTGTGATTGAATCCTCTTAGCAACCAAGCGACACACCATCTGAATCTAGAAAGATAAAGTGTCTGTGAGATTGATACAATAACTCTAGAACTACACTAATAACAGATTAAAGAAGAGTTTAAACTAATTTAGAGTGGATGGGTAAGCAATGATCTGCCCTTAGGCAAATCCAAAATCGTGTAACTCTATCTCTTTACATTTTCAATAATTTTGTTAACACTTAGTAAAGGAGATGGAGGTACACAATTATATGTGAAGCTTGTCTCTTATTTTCTTGTGTATTCATTACAATGGTTCTCCTCTAAATTTATAGAGAAGAATCTTAGGTTATACTTGCAGCAACAAGACAAAGAGAGAATAAACAAATCCTATCTAGGAAACTAATATAAAACTCTTGAGGAAGCTGCCAAGGAGGAAGAGGACAAGGGAGTTTCTACAGCAAGGAAGAGATAACAGCTCACTTTCTTAAGCTTCACATGTGACTCTCATTTGAATATAAAGTCCCGCCTCTTCTGATTCTCAAGTCCAGCCTAGTCTGATTCAATCTGATTCTCAAGTCCAGCCAAGTCTGATTCAAACTGATTCTCAAGTCCGCTTGCTCTTTATGGCTTCATCTCAATAATCTTTGCACATGCCTCCTTGATCATTATCAGCTTGCTGGCTCCTTTCCTTGTTGCCCAGGTCTTGATTGCAACACTTCATGACTCTACACCCTCCTTCTCTTTGCACAATCTTTGTTTGGTTGTGTGTTATCTTCATTGAGGCTTGATCATGGCTTTGAATGTCTTCTTCTTGTTCAGTTTGGTGTGGAGATACTTTGTCTTCACTTCCTTTGTTTGGCCTTCACATCTCCTTGTATTTCTTCACTCTAATACCCTCCCTCAAGCTTGTGCTGCGGAAGCCATTGGTTCCAAAGGCTAAGCTTGCAACACGCAAATGACTACCTCATTAGTAAACCTCACCATGTAAAACCTCTTAGGACAAAAGTATGATGAGGAAAAAAAGAGTATAGACTTTATGGTGCATTTGGATATCTATGACCTTGGCTTTTGATTTGAGCTTGTAGCTTCTTTGATATATGATCTTAATTGTGGCTTGAACTTGTCTTTAGAACTGCTAAAAGTGTATCATGGCTTGAGCCATGATCTGAATTGATTGTTGAGTGCGTGACACCATGAGTAACCTGTGTGACACCACTCCTCTTGACTCAAAATGTAATGATACTAGACTCCATGTTTATGAGCTGTGCCTTCTTGATGCTTCACATAAATCTAAAAGACCCTTTAGCTAACATCTTGTGGGTGAGCTTATTCATCACTTTCCTACAGTCACTTCTCCTCAAGATCTTCTTGTCTTGGGTCAATGAATCTAAGGACACTGGTTCTTGATGTGATCATGGACCAGCCAACTAATGGAGATGGTGAGCTAATAGACAAACCAATTGGTGAAGATGCCTTGTCCATTCCAGAAGGGCCTATGACTTGTTCCAGATCAAAGAACGTCAAGGAAGCTATTGGAGGATTACTTAAGATGTTATTCATACAAGAAGATTGTCTTGGCCGAAGCTTGATAAACCAAGACACACTCACCACCATTCAAGCTACTCTTTTATCAAGCTGATCATCAACTAGGCAAGCAACCTAAGTGTGCTCTTTTTCCCTACCTTTGGTTTTGTCCCAATGGGTTTTCTAAAGTTAGGTTTTTAACGAGGCCTTAGTTTGCTTCACAAATCACCTAGTTGATGTATCTTAGTATATGCATGATATGTATGCATATTAGGACCGATCACATTTCTATCTTAGGTTATTTTTAGACCATGGTTTTTATTTCATTATGTTCTCGAAACCTAAAGGAGCGTGTTCCTTGGTTTCTATTTAAACACTTGCAAACCTCATTCTAAGGCACGCAGTCTATTATTCTAAACCTTTTTGCATTCTCTCTTCTCTCTTCTCTTTCTCGAGTGTAAGAGCATGCTGGTGAGTCATATCCGGCGACTAATGGTTCTAGTTCGGTGTGTCATATCTGATCTAGTGCCTAGGAGTATCAAGGAGATCATTCACACCTCTTTGTGTCATCAATCGATCAACAAACCTTGGTAAACTCGAGTCTTCGATTCGTTTGCGCAAGGATCTATCCCAAAAAATCCAGAGAAGCATCCTAGGAACGTGTTAAGTGGTATCAGAGCATCTCTGGAAGGGGAGTTCTTGTTATCCTTTCTGTTTTCGATTTGATCTATTCATATTCTCTTAAGCTTTTGATCGAGTTTTGTTTTGTGGTGATTATAACGAGTGATCTGATCTTGTTCTTGTGTTAAATTGATATATTTATTCGTTTGAGTTGTGAATCTAAGAAAGCTAAGTGTTTTGTTCATCGATCTACTCTGATCGATTCATATACTCCTGTACTTGTGATTAATCTTTGTTTCTTTCAGCAATGTCGGTTGATCTATCCTTGCTTGTGTCTTGATTTGTTAGATCTTTGATTGATTGCTTAAAGTTGATCGATTTTCAAGTTTTTTATCTCAGTTTTCTTCAAAACTTTTCGAATCCTTGTGTTATACGTTACAACTTTGTGGATCCTGATCGTGAAAAGTTTTGTTGTGAATCGAATTGATCCTTTAAACTGAATAACTCTGATCTTTGTTAATCTAAAACCATCGGTTGTTTCTGTTCATAAATCTGAACAAGAGTTTGTGAGTTATCGATTTGAAATCCATTACTTGTTGATCAAGTTTCTTGTTTCAAAAATTTTGTTCAAGTAAACTTGTTTCCTTTTTTCGTTTTGTTTAGAACTCTTTACTGGTTGAGTGTTTGATTTGTCCCAGGTAACAATGTTTTCGTTTTGATTAGAACTCTTTACTGGTTGAGTGTTTGATTTGTCCCAGGTAACAATGGGGAACAAATCAGATGAGGAAGCCGCACTGATGAGACGGAACAAGCTGTTGATGGAGGCCATGACCAATCAACTCAATCAGACTATGATCTCAACCATGGGAGACTTGATGAAGGCTAACATGAAGGAGTTGCGAGATGAACTTATGAAAGAGATCAGACAAGCTACTGGCCAAGGCAATAGCAATGAGCCAGTAAGGGAAAGGACAAACCCAACACGTCAAGAACATGCTGGTTCTCAAGAGACTGACAGCTACTATGAACGCTATCATAATTCTGCTTCTAGAGATAGTAGGAGAAGGCAGAGGCGTGATCATGATGGTGGGAGACATCAAAAGGATGATCTTGCTGGACTAAAACTGAAGATACCCCCTTTCCATGGCAAGGCTGATCCGGATGCTTATTTGGAATGGGAGAAGAAGATCGACCTGGTCTTTGTTTGGCAGCAGTATACTCACGCTCAAAAGATCCAAATAGCAGCCACTGAGTTCTATGATTATGCCTTGAGCTGGTGGGATCAGTGGGTAACCACTAGGAGACGAAACCAAGAGTATCCAGTTGAATCATGGCAAGAGATGAAATCCATCATGCACAAAAGGTTTGTTCCAAGTCATTATCACCGTGATCTACATCAGAAACTAAGGAAGCTCACTCAAGGATCAAGGACCGTATAAGAGTACTTTCAAGAGATGGAGCTACTGATGTTGAGAGCAAACATTTCTGAAGATAGAGAAGCCACTATGTCACGGTTTCTAGGAGGACTCCACTGAGAGATTCAAGACAATGTTGAGATGCAACACTATGTTGAGCTAGAAGAGATGTTGCACAAAGCTGTACTTGTGGAACAACAACTCAAGAGGAAGGGAAACTCTCGTACCAACTATGGAGCTTCAAGGTATCTAACACCTAAAGAAGAGAAACCAGCCTACACTAAGGAGAGTAAGCCATATCCTAAAGAAGAAGCAAAACCAAGGGTCATCTTTAGAAAAGATAAAGGAAAGGCTGAAGCTACCAGTTCAAGATCTAGGGATGTCAAGTGCTTCAAATGCCAAGGAAGAGGGCACTATGCCAATGAGTGCACCAACAAACAAATAATGAGCTTATTGGAGAAAGGAGAGTATGAGTCTGAGGACTATAGATCCGAATATGATCATGAGGAGTCTAAAGAAGAATATGGAGAAGAACCAGTAAAAAGAAGATTGTTGGTGGCTAGAAGACTCTTGAACCGACAAACCAAGACTAAGGAACTTGAACAACGTGAGAACCTTTTCTATACAAGGTGTTTGGTGTAAGGAAAGGTTTGTAGTCTCATTGTGGATGGTGGAAGTTGTGTTAATGTTGCTAGTGAAACAATGGTAAAGAAGTTGGGATTGAAAGTTCAAAGGCATCCAAAATCATACCGACTACAATTGCTCAATGAGGAAGGTGAGATGAAGGTGTCCAGTCAAGTGATTGTGCCTCTAGACATTGGAAGATATAAGGATGAAGTCCTGTGTGATGTGTTACCAATGGAAGCAAGTCACATCCTACTTGGACGACCTTGGCATTAAGAAAGGCGTGTGGTACATGATGGCTATACCAACAAGCATTCCTTTGAGTTCAAAGGAAGGAAAACTACCTTGGTACCTCTCACTCCTAAGGAGATCAACAAGATCAACTCCAGCTCGAAAAGAAGAAATAAATCGACCTCAAACCAGATCAAAGCAAACAGCATAACTTCCATGCCAAACAGGGAGAAATCAAAAGAACTCTATACTCTCAAACTCCTGTTCTATTTCTTGATTTGAAAGAATCTCTACTAACCATTACTGATCTTCCACCGGCATACCCGAGTGAACTTGTCTCTATTTTACAGGAATTTGAGGATGTGTTTCCAGAAGACAATCCCACGGGATTACCACCCATTCATGGGATTGAGCACCAAATTGATTTTGTTCCTGGATCAACACTCCCTAACCGTCCAGCCTACAGAACTAATCCAGTTGAGACTAAGGAGTTGCAAAGACAAGTAGAAGAACTGATGGAGAAGGGTCATATCCAAGAAAGTTTGAGCCCATGTGTAGTTCTAGTTCTCCTTGTACCTAAGAAGGATGGTAGTTGGCGCATGTGTGTTGATTGTAGAGCAATCAACAACATAACAGTGAATTATCGCCACCCTATTCCTAGACTTGATGATATGCTAGATGAATAACATGGCTCATTCATTTTCTCTAAAATAGATTTGAAGAGTGGGTACCATCAGATTAGGATGAAAGAGGGTGCTGAGTGGAAAACTGCATTTAAAACTAAGCATGGTCTATATGAATGGTTAGTTATGCCCTTCGGATTAACAAATGCACCTAGTACATTTATAAGGTTGATGAATCATGTGCTTAGATCTTTCATAGGCATCTTTGTGGTAGTATATTTTGATGACATTTTAGTCTATAGCAAGAACATGGAAGATCATATAGAACATCTTAGGTCAATTCTTAATGTTTTCAGAAAAGAAAAGTTGTTTGCAAACTTGAAGAAGTGTACTTTTTGTATGGATAACTTGGTCTTCCTAGGTTTTGTTGTGAGTGCTGACGGAGTAAAGGTTGACCATGAAAAGGTGAAAGCAATTCAAGAATGGCCAAGTCCTAAAACAGTAGGTGAAGTAAGGAGCTTCCATGGACTTGCTGGCTTTTATAGGCATTTTGTCAAAGACTTTAGCACCATAGCAGCCCCATTAACCGAAGTTATAAAGAAGGATGTCGGATTCAAGTGGGGAGAAGCCCAAGAAAATGCTTTCCAATGCCTAAAAGAGAAGCTTACTCAATCACCCCTTCTTATACTTCCTGACTTTACCAAAACTTTTGAAATAGAATGTGATGCCTCGGGAATTGGTATTGGTGCTGTCTTGATGCAGGAAAAGAGACCTATTGCCTACTTTAGTGAAAAACTTGGAGGAGCAACTCTCAACTATGCCACCTATGACAAGGAGTTGTATGCATTAGTCAGAGCTTTACAAACATGGCAGCATTACCTCTGGCCCAAAAAGTTTGTGATCCACACGGATCATGAGTCCCTCAAGTATCTAAAAGGGCAAAGCAAGCTCAGCAGAGGACACGCAAGGTGGGTGGAGTTCATTGAGAATTTCCCTTATGTCATCAAGTATAAACAAGGTAAAGAAAACATAGTGGCTGATGCACTATCACAAAGGTATGTACTCTTGAACACTCTTGATGCCAAGTTATTAGGATTTGAACAACTCAAAGGTATGTATGAAATTGACAAAGATTTTGGGGATGCATACAAGTCATGTGAAAAATTTGCTGCTGGGCATTACTTTAGACGGGATGGATTCTTGTTCTATGACAATCGCTTGTGTGTACCTAACTGCTCGTTGAGAGATTTGTTTGTCAGGGAATCCCATGGAGTAAGTCTCATGGGGCATTTTGGAATTGCCAAGACTCTTAAGGTCTTGCAGGATCACTTCTTTTGGCCACACATAAAGAGAGATGTTGAACGAATCTGTGGAAGGTCTGCAACGTGAAAGCAAGCTAAATCTAAGGTCCAATCTCATGGTTTGTACACTCCATTACCCATTCCTTATCATCCATGGAATGATATCTCTATGGACTTCATTGTATGACTGCCTAGAACTAGGACTGGAAAGGATTCTATCTTTGTTGTGGTAGATAGGTTTTCAAAAATGGCACATTTCATTGCTTGCCATAAGACTGATGCTACATTACATGTATCCAATATGTTCTTTAAGAAATAGTCCGTTTGCATGGCATGCCTAGAACTATAGTTTCAGATAGAGCTGCAAAATTTCTTAGTTACTTATGGAAAACTCTTTGGTAAAAACTACACACTTAGTTATTATTCTCAACCACATGTCATCCACAAACTAATGGACAAACCGAAGTAGTCAATAGGACACTAGGAACTCTTTTGAGAGCATTTATCAAAAAGAATTTGAAGTCTTGGGAAGATTATTTACCCCACTGTGAATTTGCATACAATCATGCTATGCACTCTGCTTCTAAGTACTCGCCATTTGAAATTGTTTATGGGTTCAATCGCACCTCTCTTTTGGATCTAATGCCTTTACCTAAGTGTGAAAGAGTTAGTCTGGATGGCAAGAGGAAGGGTGAAATAGTACAACAGATTCATGAGCAAGCTAGACACGACATTGAATATAAAATAAGGCAGTATGTCAAACATGCCAACAAAGGAAAACGTGAGAAGGTGTTTGAAGTTGGTGACCAAGTATGGGTGCATCTAAGGAAAGAAAAATTTCCAAATGAAAGGAAATCCAAACTGATTCCGCGGGTTGATGGAACTTTTGGGGTCATAAAGAAGATCAGCAACAATGCCTACAAGCTGGACCTCCAAGGTAAGTATGATGTGAGTAATATCTTCAACGTTACTGACTTGATCCCTTTTGTTGCAGATGAGCCAGATTTGAGGACACATCCTTTTCAAGAGGGAGGGGATGATGTGATCATGGACCAGCCAACTAATGGAGATGATGAGCTGATAGACAAACCAATTGATGAAGATGCCTTGTCCATTCCAGAAGGGCCTATGACTCATTCCAGATCAAAGAAGCTCAAGGAAGCTATTGGAGGATTAGTTAAGATGTCATTCATACAAGAAGATTGTCTTGGCCGAAGCTTGATCAACCAAGACACACTCACCACCATTCAAGCTACTCTTTTATCAAGCTGATCGTCAACTAGGAAAGCAACCTAAGTGTGCTCTTTTTCCCTACCTTTGGTTTTTTCCCAATGGGTTTTCTAAAGTTAGGTTTTTTACGAGGCCTTAGTTTGCTTCACAAATCACCTAGTTGATGTATCTTAGTATATGCATGATATGTATGCATATTAGGAACGACCACATTTCTATCTTAGGTTATTTTTAGACCATGGTTTTTAGTTCATTATGTTCTCGAAACTAAAGGAGCGTGTTCCTTGGTTTCTATTTAAACACTTGCAAACCTCATTCTAAGGCACGCAGTCTTTTATTCTAAACCTTTTTACATTCTCTCTTCTCTCTTCTCTTTGTCGAGTGTCAGAGCTTGCTAATGAGTCATATCCGGCGACTATGGGTTCTAGTTTGGTGTGTCATATCCGATCTAGTGCCTAGAAGTATCAAGGAGATCATCCACAGCTCTTTGTGTCACCAATCGATCCACAAACCTTGGTAAACTTGAGTCTTCGATTCGTTTGCGCAAGGATATATCCCAAACAATCCAGAGAACCATCCTAGGAATGTGTTAGTTCTAACCCCCAAAGCTTGCTTCTGATGCTGCATTTGATCAACCAAACTTGTATTGTCCTCTTGAGACAACCAACCAAGCTCTGATACCATGTTGGAAAAGCCAAGAACAGCTAAGAACATGAACTCACTCGTCAAGAATGGAAGAGACAATCAACTTGTGATTGAATCATATTAGCAACCAATCAACAAACCATCTGAATCTAGAAAGATAAAGTGCTGTGAGATTGATACAAGAACTCTAGAAATACACTAATAACTGATTAAAGTAGAGTTTAGACTGATTTAGAGTGGATGGGTAAGCAATGATCTGCCCTTAGGCAGACCCAAAATCGTGTAACTCTATCTTTCTACATTGTGAATATTTTGGCTAACACTTAGTAAAGGAAATGGAGGTACACTGATTATATGTAAAGCTTATCTCTTATTTTCTTGTGTATTCATTACAACTGTTCTTCTCTCTATATATAGAGAAGAAGCTTAGGTTATACTTGCAGAAACAAGACGAAGAGAGAATAAACAAAGAATATCTAGGAAACTAATATAAAACTCATGAGGAAGCTGCCAAGGAGGAAGAGGACAAGGGAGTTTCTGCAGCAAGGAAGAGATACTGACAGCTCCCAAAAGCTCTCTTTCTTAAGCTTCACATGAGACTCTAATTTGAATTTAAATTCAAGCCCCTTCTGATTCTCAAGTCCAGGCTAGTCTGATTCTTAAGTCCAGCCTAGTCTGATTTTCAAGTCCGGCCAAGTCTAATTCAAACTGATTCCCAAGTCCAGCCTAGTCTGATTCTCAAGTCAAGCCTAGTCTGATTCAAACTGATTCTCAAGTCCTCTTGCTCTTTAGTGCTTCATCTCAACATTATTTGAACATGCCTCCTTGATCATTATCACCTTGCTGGCTCCTTTCATTGTGGCACAAGTCTTGATTGCAACACTTCATGTCTCTACAGCCTCCTTCTCTTAAGTACACACGCCCTACTTTTGCACAATCTTTATCTTGGCCATGTGTTATCTTCATTGAGGCTTGATCATGGCTTTGAATGGCTTCCTCTTCTTCAGTTTGGTGTCGAGATACTTTGCCTTCACTTCCTTTGTTTGGCCTTCACATCTCCTTATCTTGCTTCACTCTAATACCCTCCCTAAAGCTTGGGCTGCGGAAGCCATAGGTTCCAAAGGCCAAGCTTGCAACACGCAAATGACTACCTCAATAAAAAACCTCATCATGTAAAACCTCTTGGGACAAAAACATGATGAGAACAAAAGATTATAGCCTTTACGGTGCATTTGGATAACTATGACCTTGGCTTTTGATTTGAGCTTGAAGCTTATTTGTTCTATGATCTTAATTGTGGCTTGAACTTGTCTTTAGAACCGCCAAAGTGACGCATGGCTTGAGCCATGATCTGAATTGCTTGTTCTGTGCGTGACACCATCAGTAACTTGTGTGACACAACTCCTCTTGACTCAAAATGTAATGACACTAGATTCCATGTTTGTGAGCTGTGCCTTCTTGATGCTTCACATGAAGCTTAAATACGCTTTAGCTAACATCTTTTGGGTGAGCTGATTCATCAGTTTCCTACAGTTAATTCTCCTCAAGATATTCTCGTCTTGGGTCCATGAATCTTAGGGCACTGGTTCTAACCCCCAAAGCATGCTTCTGATGCTGCATTTGATCAACCAAACTTGTATTGTCTTCTTGAGACAACCAACCAAGCTCTGATACCATGTTGGAAAAGCCAAGAACAGCTAAGAACATGAACTAACTCTTCAAGAATGGAAGAGACAATCAACTTGTGATTGAATCCTCTTAGCAAACAATCGACATACCATCTGAATCTAATAAGATAAAGTGTCTGTGAGATTGATACAAGAACTCTAGAACTACACTAATAAGAAATTAAAGAAGAGCTTAGACTGATTTAGAGTGGATGGGTAAGCAATGATCTGCCCTTAAGCAGACCCAAAATTTTGTAACTCTATCTCTCTACATTGTGAATAATTTGGTTAACACTTAGTAAAGGAGATGGAGGTACAGATTATATGTAAAGCTTATCTCTTATTTTCTTGTGTATTCATTACAATGGTTCTCCTCTCTATTTATAGAGAAGAAGCTTAGGTTATACTTGCAGCAACAAAACAAAGAGGGAAAAAACAAATTTGATCTAGAAACTAATATAAAACTCTTGAGGAAGCTGCCAAGGAGGAAGAAGACAAGGGAGTTTCTGCAGCAAGGAAGAGATAGTAACAGCTCCCAACAGCTGTCTTTCTTAAGCTTCACATCTGACTCTCATTTGAATTGAAAGTCATGTCTCTTCAGATTCTCAAGTCCAGCCTCGTCTGATTCTCAATTCAAGCCTAGTCTGATTCTCAAGTCCAGCCTAGTCTGATTCTCAAGTCCAGCCTAGTCCGATTCAAACTGATTCTTAAGTACTCTTGCTCTATATTGCTTCATCTCAACTATCTTTGCACGTTCCTCCTTGATCATTATCAGCTTGCTGGCTCCTTTCCTTGTTGCACAAGTCTTGATTGCAACACTTCATGACTCTACATCCTCCTTCTCTTAAGTACACACGCCCTATCTTTGCACAATCTTTGTCTTGGCTGTGTGTTATCTTCATTGAGGCTTGATCATGGCTTTAAATGGCTTCTTCTTCTTCATTTTGGTGTGCAGATTCTTGGCCTTCACTTCCTTTGTTTGGCCTTCACATCTCCTCGTCTTGCTTCACTCTAATATCCTCCCTCAAGCTTGGGCTGCAGAAGCCATTGGTTCCAAAGGCCAAGCTTGCAACACGCAAATGACTACCTTATTAAAAAACCTCATCATGTAAAACCTCTTGGGACAAAAGCATGATGAGGACAAAAAGAGTATAGCCATTACGGTGCATTTGGATAGCTATGACCTTGGCTTTTGATTTGAGCTTGAAGCTTCTTTGATCTATGATCTTAATTGTGGCTTGAACTTGTCTTTAGAACCGCCTAAAGTGACTAATGGATTGAGCCATGATCTGGACTGATTGTTGAGTGTGTGACACCATGAGTAACTTGTGTGACACCACTCCTCTTTACTCAAAATGTAATGATACTAGACTCCATGTTTGTGAGCTGTGCCTTCTTGATGCTTCACATGAAGCTTAAATATCCTTTAGCTAACATCTTGCTGGTGAAATGATTAATCACTTTCCTACAGTCACTTCTCCTCAAGATCATCTTGTCTAGGGTCCATGAATCTGAGGCCACTGGTTCTAACCCCCAAACCTCGCTTCTGATGCTGCATTTGATCAACCAAACTTGTATTGTCTTCTTGACACAACCAACTTGTTAGAATTGTGAAAATATGAGGAGGATAGTTGAGTTTAGGTGAGATTTGGGTGAAGAACAATGAAGAACCGAGTAAGAAAAAGAAAATTATTTCTGGACAGTTTAGAGAGAGAGAGGAGAGAGAATGACGAATTTGGAGATTAAGAGAGAGAAGGGAGATTATTCTCCTTGCTTACATTCATTCTGAGATTTTACATTATATAGAAATACAAGAAACAAAAGGAAATATTAAAATAAAGACTCTGGACCACATAGATAGTGAAAGGTCATGAACAACTATATTCCTTAAGAGAGACATGTGATTCTCTCCATTTTAATTCAAACTGGTCAAACAAAGCTCCAAATGTCTCCTTCCCCTCTTCTGTTCAGAGTCGACGAAATATCTCCTTACCTTTCCTCCAAGGGGAAGTTAATTCAATTTATATAGCTTGTAGACCAAGACTATACAGACTAACTTCCACCTCAAGTATCCAGAGCATTTCTTCTCTTTGTCTCTTTTATTTCTCTTTGGTTCTTCATCTCAATACTTTATCTATATTGCTTCTCTTTGGTTTTTCAACTCAATACTCCCCCTCAAGCTTGAACATAGGGACTGGTCAAGCTTGGAAACATGAAGAAATTCCCTCATTAAATCCTTAGTGTGCAAAACCCAGTGGGACAAAAACACACTAAGGAAAAAGAGTAGAAGCCTTCATGTTAGGAGAGTCAGTGAGAAGTGAGGTCTATGAGTCCCAAATTAGTGTGGACGAACTCACAGACTTTGGTGCTTTCTGCCTTTGTGAAGATGTCAGCTAGCTGATCTTCACTTCTTGTGCAACAAGGTAAGATGATTTGCTTCTCCACAGCTTGTCTAACCTTGTGGCAGTCTACTTCAATGTGTTTGGTCCTTTCATGGAAGACTGAGTTGCTGGCAATGTTAATAGCAACTTGATTGTCACAATGCATTGTGATTGGTGATGTAGTGTCAATCCCCAAGTCCCCAAGCAATCCCTTATCCATATCAACTTATTGGTGAACTTCCTCATAGCTCTATACACTGCCTCACTACTAGAACAAGATACAGCCTTCTGCACCTTGCTCATCCTAGTCGCCAAGTTACCTCCAATGAATGTCCAATAATCAGTAGTTGATCTCCTATCAACCCTATCTCCTGCCAAGTCAGTATCACAGTATCCTACAATTTCTGTGCTTCCATTGCACCCCATCCATACACCTTGACCATGAGCCTCCCTTAAGTATCTCATGATCCTCTCAACCATGTTCCAATGGTGTACTTTAGGTGCCTGCATGTGTTGATTGACTTGGTTCACAGCAACGCAAATGTCTGGTCTGTGGTCAGATAGATGAGTTTCCCAACAATCCTTCTATACTTCTTGACATCATCAACTGGAGTATTTTCAAACTCCACCTCTCGCAGCACTTTGTAGCCATCTTCAAGAGGAGTTTTGGCTGGTCTTCCTCCAAGGTTTCTTGCCTCAGTTAAAAGATCAAGTGTATACTTCCTTTGAGATAAGAAGAGCCCCTCAATAGAGCGGCACACTGCAATGCCAAGGAAGTACTTGAGTTCACCTAAATCCTTAATGTCAAATACAGATTTGAGGAATACCTTGGTTTCTTGGATGCCCTCTTTGTCACTGCCTATGATGATTATATCATCCACATAACTCAAGATGACCACAATGCCTCTTGGACCAGGAAGAATGAATAGGGTCTGATCAGCTTCTGATTTCCTGAATCCTCATCCATTTAATGTAGTACTCAGCTTGTGATACCAAGCTCTTGGTGATTGCTTCAGTCCATAGATTGCCTTCTTGAGTCTTAGAACATTTCCAGGCTTGACCAAGTGCTCTAGACCAGGAGGAGGGTGCATGTAGACCTCATATTCTAGCTCTCCTTGAAGGAAAGCAATTTTGACATCCATCTGCCATAATTCCCATTCCAATTTTGTTGCATGTGATAAAATGATCCGAATTGTATGTAGCTTGGCTACTTGTGCAAATGTATCAACATAATCTTCTCCATATGTCTGAGTGAAGTCTCTTGCAACAATTCTTGTTTTTTGCCTCTCCACCTTGCCATTTGGTAGAAACTTGATAGTGAACACCCACTTGCTTGACGCATCTTTCTTCCCCTTTGGGAGTTCACTTTCATACCAAGTATCATTGATGATCATGGCATTTATCTCATCTCCAACTGAGTTTGTCCACTCCTCAAGCTCCATTACTTCTGCATATGATCTTGGTACATACGCTTCATCTAAACCAACAATAAAAGCTTGATGCTCAGATGGCAATTGAGCAAAGGAGTATACTGCTGAAGTGCTTGACTGTTGAAGTAAACTCTTGTGTTCACCCAGTTAGAAGAATCTTTCCTTATCCTTGTACTTCTTCTCAAAGGTTTAACCTGAGTGTGTTCCTCTTGGTGCTCTTCTCCCTCATGAACTTGAGCATTCTCCTGATCTTGTGCACTCTCCTGATCATGAGCATCTTAACCTTGTTGATGTTTTGGTTCTTGTTCATTGCCCCCTTCAGGATCAGGATTAGTGTCTTCATCAGCCTCTTGTTCAGTCTTTTGAGTAGGAGCAGCTTCTCTGGCCTCCTTTTCCTTTGATAAACTGATTCCAAGATTTTCCAAAATTATCCTCAGGTTATTAGCCTTATCTGAAGCTTGAGTCAGATTTTTGAGCTCATCCCGATTCTTCTCAGCATAGAACCCTTTTCTTTCAATAAACATCACATCTCTGGATACAAGTACTCTTCTTTTTTTCTGGATTTTAGCACTTGTATCCTTTCTGTGTAGAAGAGTATCCAATGAATATACACTTCATTCTCTTTTCTTCTAGTTTGTTCCTTTGCTCTCCTAGTATCAACACAAAGCAGACACATCCAAACACTCTGAGGTGATGAATGGATCTTCTGGTTTTGTTTAACACTTCATAAGGAGAGATGTCCTTCAACACCTTGGTAGGAATCCAGTTGATCAGATAGCATGGAACATCATTGATCTAGCCACCTCAATCAGATGCCTATTCTTTCTTTCAGCCTCTCCATTTTGCTGAGGAGTAGAAGGACAGCTTTTTGGTGATCTATGCCATGTTTTGCCAGATGATTCTTGAAAGCATGACTTGTATACTCTCACCCATTGTCTGACTTCAGTACCTTCACATTAGCTTTAAAATGGTTAATGACATAGGATTGAAAGTTCATAAAAACATCTAACACACGATCCTTAGAAGGCAGCAAGGTAAACCAAGTATACTTTGATTTCTCATCTATAAAAGTAACAAAATACTTATTTTTATCTCTAGACATGCAAGGGGAGGTCCAAACATCAGAGTGAACTAAGTCAAAGCATTTCTCATAAATGGTTAATGATGTTGGAAACACATATTTGCAATGCTTTCCTAAGATTCATGCTTCACATTCTAAGTGGTTAAATGACATATCAGGCATTATAAACTCTAATGCACGAGTGTGAGGATGGCCTAATCTAGCATGCCAAGTGGTGCTATCACACACATATGAGTTACAAATCCTGCATAAATGAGAAGGAGTAGAGAGTTTAGAAAGCTTAGTCTTTTGGAGATGGTATAAACCACCCTTATTGTTTCCTTCACCAATCACCTTCCTTGTCTTAAGCTCCTGAAACTCAACATAATTAGGCCTAAAAACCACCAGACAATTCATGTCATTTGTGGCCTTTTTACAGAGAGAAGGTTAGAAGCAAAACTATGCATATAGAAGGCAATGGATTCTCTATCAAATTACTTAAGGTTTCATATTCCTTGTATCTTCACCTTATCTCCATTGGCTATTATTACATTCCCTAAGGCAGGCCAAACATCACTAATAAGATTCATATCACTAATCATATGATGACTATCTCCTGAATCTATTATGATTGGCTTAGAGATAAGGGAATGTGTACCAGACTTTCTATAGGAGATAATGGCTTTGGCTGCTTTGATCAGTGGCTCTATATCACTTATCTTGATGGGACCATCATTGATCACTGCCTTTTTCAAATCGTTTCCTCCATTTGATTCACTCGTGAGAGCAGAATACATAGATTTTCCTTCCAAGACTTCTTGCTCAACTTCCTTTAGCTTGTTGGTGTCAGGTTTGATTTTGAGATTACTTAGCTTGGTTCTTTTATGGGCTAGCTCCTGCTTGCTTCTATTACCTCCATATACCAGCCACGTCATCCCCTTCTTCTTATGCGCAACCTTTCTATGAAGAACCATTTCCTTCTCTTCCTTGAAAAGTTTGTGAGCTCCTTGTTCTATTTGGACCAGAGAACACACCTCCTCTAGGTTTGGAAGCTTGGATTCTCTTAGGATATGATTTATAAGCTGGTTTTAAGATTGATTGAGATACAGGAGAAGACTGAAAACCTTGTCTTGTTCAGATCTTTCCCTTATGACCTTTGGATCTAAGGAGAAAGGTCTAAGCACATCCAGCTCTGCCCATAAGCTTCTGAACTTGCCAAAATATTGATTGAAATCCACTTCCTCCTGGGTCAGATTGTTGATAATCCTCTTGACTTCAAACACACGACTTGAAATCTTTAGAGAAAATCTGGTTGTAGACACAAAGATTTACAGAGAATAGAGAGAATAAAGAGAATAGAGAGAATGGAGAGAAAACTCAGTTTTTTTATCTTCATTTCGTGGTCCTTACAAGAGATTTTAAAGACAGATAGAAGAGAGAGAGAGAGAGAGAGAGAGAGAGAGGGAAAAAAAATAAGTGCATGACAGCTATTTTCCAGCAGATCTAGTTTTGAATTTCAAACTGCCTGAGTCTTCTTCAAGTCTTCTTTCTTTCTTCTCTTGATCTCTTCTTGGTATTAATGTCTTCATGTACTCACTTGTTTCAACACTCCCCCTCAAGCTTGACCATGTGGAACAAGTCAAGCTTGGAATGCTATGAGATCTTCCTCATTAAAAACCTTACCAAAGAAAACCCTCCTTAGGGATAAAACCTTGATAAGGAAAAGAGTAAAGACCTCATGACGAGGGGATCAGTTGTTTGGAGTAAGATCAATGAGTCCCAACCTTGAAAGGATGGACTCCATTGTCTTTAATCTCGCAGCCTTGGTGAACACATCCGCAAGTTGATCCTCGCTCCTTGTATAGCATGGCAATGTCACTCCTGAGACAATCATCTGCCTCACCTTATGACAATCAACTTCTATGTGCTTTGTTCTCTCATGGAAGACTGAGTTAGATGCAATATGAATTGCTGCTTGATTATCACAATGTATTGTCATAGGAGTGGTGTGTTCAATCTCCAGATGCTTGAGAATACCTTTGATCCATACCAGCTCGTTTGTCAGCTTCAACATAGCTCTATACTCCGCCTCAGCACTTGAGCAGGAGATAACCTTTTGCTTCTTACTCTTCCAAGTAACCAGGTTTCCTCCAACGAATGTACAATACACAGTAGTTAATTTCCTATCCACTCTATCTCCTGCCCAATCAGCATCACAATACCCAACTACATCTGTACTGCCATTACATCCCATCCAAACTCCTTGTCCAACAGTTCCACTCAAGTACCTCAGTATCCTATCAACCATTTTCCAGTGATGGACCTTTGGAGCCTCCATATGCTGGCTTACTTGATTCACTACAAAGCATATATCTGGTCTTGTGATAGTCAAGTATATCAGTTTTCCAACCATCTTCCTGTAAAGTTTAGCATCCTCAAACAGTTGTTTTTCTTCCCCCTCAAGTAAAACCTTGTACCCCTCTTCAAGAGGTGTCTTGGCTGTCTTTCCTCCAAGCACGCCAGCTTCCTTTACCATATCTAGAGTATACTTCCCCTGATTCATGAACAGACCCTCCTTAGATCTGCATATCTCAATACCCAAGAAATACTTCATCTCCCCCAAGTCCTTGATGTCAAACACAGACTTGAGAAAGTCTTTTGTGGCTTGAATCCCTGCCTTATCATTCCCTGTGATAATCAGATCATCCACTTACACCAGAATAACAATGATCCCTGAAGGTCCTGTTAAGGTGAAGAGAGTATGGTCTAATTCAGACTTCCTGAAGCCTCTTCCATTCAGAGTAGTGCTTAGCTTCCTATACCATGCCCTTGGTGATTGTTTCAGCCCATATATAGCCTTCTTCAATCTCAAAACCTTTCCTGGCTTAACTAGATACTCAAGACCAGGAGGAGGATGCATAAATACTTCATCCTCAAGCTCTCCTTGCAAGAAAGCATTCTTCACATCCATCTGCCACAAATCCCACTCCAAATTGGTTGCAACTGATAGGATGATTCGAACTGTATGTAGCTTGGCAACAGGAGCAAATGTGTCAATGTAATCTTCTCCATAGGTTTGTGTAAACCCTCTTGCTACCAATCTGGTCTTCTTCCTATCAACCTTTCCATATGCCAGATACTTGATTGTGAAGATTCATCTACTAGTCACAGCCTTCTTCCCTTCCGGTAGTTCACTCTCATACCAAGTGTCATTCTTGATCATTGCATCCCTTTCACTGCCCACTGACTCTCTCCATTCCTTGTCCTTCATAGCTTCGTCATAGGATCTTGGAATGTCACTTTCATCCAGATTACACATAAACACCATGTGTTCTTCTCGATACTCTGCAAAGGAACACACAGCTTGAGAAGGATGCTTCACAGCCTGGGCATTGTAGTACACTCTCGTGTTTACCCAGTTGGAAGGATCCTTTCTCTCCCTAGTGCTTCTTCGCAGAGGCTGAACTTCTTCTTGAGTTTCTGTTTCTGGCATCCTATTCTTCAACCTTTCACTCCTCAGCAATGGCTGAACTTGAGTCTGATCCTCTGCTTCTGTATCATTAACCTCCTCTGGGTCATGATATTCTTCCTGCTCATCTTCACTTGACTGAGCCACATCTTGATCATGATGTCCTGACTCCTCTTGGAGCTGCTCTTGCACCCTTGATTCAGATTCACTCCCCCCCCCTCATGATCAAGAGGGATTATTCTTTCAGCGTCTCTAACCTGATCAGAAGGAGTATTCCTTCTTATCTCCTGATTTTGGGACATGTCTATCCCAAGCTTCTCCAATAAGTTCCTCAGATTCACTGCCTTATTTTCTGGTTCATTAGACATATCCTCTAGGTCCTTCCAGTTCTTTTCCTCATAATACCCCTTTGTCTCCATGAACTTCACATCCCTGGATACCAACACTCTCCTTGTTACTGGATCATAGCATTTATATCCTTTTTGGGTTACTTAGTACCCAATGAACATAGCTCTAGTGCTCTTTGCATCCAGCTTGTTCCTCTGTTCTCCAGGAACCAAGACATAGCATAGACTCCCAAAGACTCTCAGATGATCTATGTAGGGCTTGGTCTTGTTCAACACTTCATATGGAGACAAATCCTTCAGCACCTTGGTTGGGATCCTATTGATGAGATAGCAGGCAGTCTGAACAGCATCACTCCAGAAATGCCTAGGGACATTAGTGTGGTACATCATGGATCTAGCAACCTCCATCAAGTGTCTATTTTTCCTTTCAGTAACCCCATTCTGCTGTGGCGTGTAGGGACAGCTGGTCTGATGTACTATTCCATGCTTAGCCAAGTGATTCTTGAAGGCATGACTGGTGTATTCACCTCCATTATTAGACCTTAGTACCTTCACAGTAGCATTGTAATGGTTAGTAATATTTGCTTGGAAGTTTATAAAGGCATCCAGAACCCTATCCTTAGATGGAAGCAAAGTGATCCAAGTGTATTTAGACTTTTCATCAATGAATGTCACAAAATACTTTTGATTGTCCCTAGACACACACGGGGATGTCCACACATCAGAGTGAACTAGATCAAAGCAGTTCTCATATATAGTTTCAGATGCTGGGAAAACAGTCCTACAGTGCTTCCCTAATATGCAAGCCTCACACTCTAAACGATTGAATGATAAAGCAGGAAGGATCAGTTCTATTGCTCGAGTATGAGGATGACCCAACCTAGCATGCCAAGTAATGCTTTCAGTCCTATCAGTAGCACTACTCAAACAAACAAAGTTAAAGGGTTTAGGGAGCTTAGTTGTGTGAAGGTAATAGAGCTCATTTTTGACATCTCCTCTGCCAATAACGTGTCCAGACTCCAGGTCTTGAAACTCCACCTCATTTGGCCTGAAGACAACTTGACAATTAAGGTCCACTGTTGCCCTCTTCACAGATATCAAATTTGATGTAAACCTAGGCAGGTAGAAAGCAGCTGAATCCTTCTCAAACAGTTTCAAGTTTCCTATCCTCTCTATTGGAATCTGATCACCATTGGCTATCTTGACACTTCCTGTAGTGGCTTTAATGTCACTCATTAAGCTCCTATCACTGATCATGTGATGCGTTGCTCCAGAGTCAATGATGATAGGCTTAGTGATCTCTTCATTAGCATTGGACTGTCTGCTGAGCTTCTTGGCAGTGACCAAGGCTTGGATTTCCTTTATGTATCCTTCCCATTCCTTCTTGGTAACAAAACCATCAGCTCCTGTTGTCTCCTGATGTCTCATATCCACTTTCTTCTCCACTGAGCTACCCATGTAGGCAGAGTAAGAGCACTCTCCTCTAATCATCTGTTGCACAGCTTTCATGGCCATTTTGACCTCCATATCTCCTTTTAACTGACCAGCCTTTCTACTCTTCCTTTGAGTCTTTTTCCTTCTGATCCAAGTCATGGAAAGTCTCCTCAGCCTTCCCTTCTTGCATCTTTCACCATTCCAAATCAAAGTTTGTTTCTTGTTCTTCTTACACATCTCATGTGTATGCTGAACAATCTTTTGGAGTTCTTCCTTTCTTCTTCTCAGATTGGATCTACTCCCATAAGCTGTTACAATCTCACCCCTTGTACTGATTTTTCGAACAGCTCTTTCTTCATACTTCAGACTCCATGCCTGACCTTCTTTTGTAGCCATTTCTCTTAAAGGTTTCTCCTTTACATGACTTCTCCACAGCATACAGCTTCCCAAAGCTGCCTTTGCCCATCTGGACCAGATTCAGGTTCCACCATTTTCCTCTTCAGTGAAGTACTAGATCTTTGCTTTATTTCACTGTTGAGATTGGTTGTCTTCATCAGAAAGTCTTGAACAAACCCAGAACGCCAAACACACTCCAGAACACCAAGAACTCTCAAGAAAGAGCCCAGATTTTTGAAAAAGAAAACCCAGATCTGGAAAAGCTTGAGTCTTTATGAAGCTGAAGAACACTCGAGTTTCAAATCCAGGAAAGGTTGAGACTTTGAGATGTATCAACCAGAAAAGACTTTAGATCTAGTGAAAGAAAGCTTCAAACTTCAAACTTTCCTTGAATCTCCAGAAAGTTTCAACCTTTACTGTTAAATGAAGAACAGAAACCCATATTATCAGTAACCAGGCTCTGATACCATGAAATCTTTAGAGAAAATTTGGTTGTAGACACAAAGATTTACAGAGAATAGAGAGAATAAAGAGAATAGAGAGAATGGAGAGAAAACTCAGTTTTCTTATCTTCATTTCGTGGTCCTTACAAGAGATTTTAAAGACATATAGAAGAGAGAGAGAAAGAGAGAGAGAGAGAAAAATAAGTGCATGACAGCTGTTTTCCAGCAGATCTAGTTTTGAATTTCAAACTGCCTGAGTCTTCTTCAAGTCTTCTTTCTCTCTTCTCTTGATCTCTTCTTGGTATTAATGTCTTCATGTACTCACTTGTTTCAGCATGACTCAGGTTGGAGAGATTACCATAAACAGTTTGCAGACTCTCCCATATATCCTTGGTTGTTTCACAGTGTGAGTAAGCCTCCCAAATTGATTCTGAGAGAGAGTTGTGGATGATTTCAAGTGCTTGTTGGTCTACTGTGAACCACTTGTCTTCATCCTTCAGACTAATTTCCTGACCATCCTCTTGAGTCATCCTCTTTGAAGCTTCAGCCTTCACGATATGGCTGTCCCAATGTACATGACTTCCCAAGGTAACTCTGGACACTCTTGATTATAGTAAGTAGTTATTACCCTCAAGGGTTACTGGAATCAAGTTTCTCCTTTCTATTTCAATGGTTGGATTTCTTTTGTCCACCGGATAATAGAATAAAGAACACATAAAATTTAAGATGAAAAAACCGAGTAAATTTGCGGAATAGAATGTGTTTGCGGAGATTAAACCTCTGATAACATGTTAGAATTGTCAAAATAGTAGGAGAATAGTTGAGTTTAGGTGATATTTGGGTGAAGAACAATGAAGAACATAGTAAGAACAAGAGAATTAGTTTCTGGACAGTTTAAAGAGAGAGAGGAGAGAGTGACGAATTTGGAGATTAAGAGAGAGAAGGGAGATTAATCTCCTTGCTTACATTCATTCTGAGATGTTACATTATATAGACATACAAGAAACAAAAGGAAACAATAAAATAAGGACTCTGGACCAGATGGATAGTGACAGGTCATGAACATCTATATACAATAAGAGAGACATGTGACTCTCTCCATTTGAATTCAAACTGGTTAAACAAAGCTCCAAAGGCCTCCTTACTCTTTTCTGGTCAGAGTAGACGAAATATCTCCTTACCTTTCCTCCCAAGGCAAGTAAGGTCAATTTATATAGCTTGTAGAGCAAGACTGTACATACTGACTTCCACCTCAAGTATCCAGAGCATTTCTTCTCTTTGTCTCTTTTATTTCTCTTTGGTTCTTCATCTCAATACTTCATATATATTGATTCTCTTTGGTTCGTCATCTCAATACAACCAAGCTCTGATACCATGTTGGAAAAGTCAAGAACAGCGAAGAACATGAACTCACTCTTCAAGAATGGAAGAGTTTAGACTGATTTAGAGAGAATGGGTAAGCAATGATCTGCCATTAGGCAGACCCAAAATCGTGTAACTCTATCTCTCTACATTGTAAATAATTTAGTTAACACTTAGTAAGGGAGATGGAGGTACACATATTATATGTAAAGCTTATCTCTTATTTTCTTGTGTATTCATTACAATAGTTCTCCTCTCTATTTATAGAGAAGAAGCTTAGGTTATACTTGCAGCAACAAGAAAAAGAGAGAATAAACAAAGCAGATCTAGGAAACTAATATAAAACTCATGTGGAAGCTGCCAAGTAAGAAGAGGACAAGGGAGTTTCTGCAGCAAGGAAGAAATAGTGACAGCTCCCAAAAGCTCTCTTTCTTAAGCTTCACATGTGACTCTCAATTGAATTTAACGTCCACCTCTTCTGATTCTCAAGTCCAGCCTAGTCTGATTCTCAAGTCCAACTTAGTCTGATTCAAACTGATTATCAAGTTCTCTTGCTCTTTATCGCTTCATCTCAACAATCTTTGCACATGCCTCCTTGATCATTATCAGCTTGCTGGCTCCTTTCGTTGTTTCACAAGTTTGATTGCAACACTTCATAACTCTAGAGACTCCTTTTCTTAAGTAACCACGCCCTATCTTTGCACAATCTTTGTCTTGGCCGTTTGTTATCTTCATTGAGGCTTGATCATGGCTTTGAATAGCTTCTTTGTCTTCAGTTTTGTCTGGAGATGCTTGGCCTTCACTTCCTTTGTTTGGCCTTCGCATCTCTTTGTCTTTCTTCACTCAAATACATTCCCTGAAGCTTGGGCTGTGGAAACCATTGGTTCCAAAGGCCAAGCTTGCAACACGCAAATGACTATCTCATTAAAAAAACTCATCATGTAAAACCTCTTGGGACAAAAGAATGATGAGGACAAAAAGAGTATGGCCTTTTCGGTGCATTTGGATAACTATGACCTTGGCTTTTGATTTGAGCTTGAAGCTTCTTTGATCCATGATTTGAATTTTGGCTTGAACTTCTCTTTAGAACCGCCAAAAGTAACTCTTTGCTTAAGCAATGATCTGAACTGATTATTGAGTGCGTGATACCATGAGTAACTTGTGTGACACCACTCCTCTTGACTCATAATGTAATGACACTAGACTCCATGTTTGTGAGTTGTGCCTTCTTGATGCTTCACATGAAGCTTGAAGACCCTTTAGCTAATATCTTCCAGGTGACCTGATTCATCACTTTCCTACAGTCACTTCTCCTCAAGGTCATCTTGTCTTGTGTCCATGAATCTTAGGCCACTGGTTCTAACCCCCAAAGCTTGCTTCTGATGGTGCATTTGATCAACAAAACTTGTATTGTCTTCTTCAGACAACAAACCAAGCTCTGATACCATGTTGGAAAAGCCAAGAACAGCTAAGAACATGAACTCACTCTTCAAGAATGGAAGAGAGAATCAACTTGTGATTGAATCGTCTTAGCTACCCATCGACACACCATATGAATCTCGAAAGATAAAGTGTCTGTGAGATTGATACAAGAACTCTAGAACTACACTAATTACAGATTAAAGAAGATTTTAGACTGATTTAGAGTGGATGGGTAAGCAATGATCTGCCCTTAACCAGCCCCAAAATCGTGTAACTCTATCTCTCTACATTGTGAAAAATTTGGTTAACACTTAGTAAAGGAGATGGATGTACACAGATTATATGTAAACCTTATCTCTTATTTTCTTGTGTATTAATTACAATGGTTCTCCTCTCAATTTATAGAGAAGAAGCTTAGGTTATACTTGCAGAAACAAGACAAAGAGAGAATAAACAAAGCATATCTAGGAAAAACTAATATAAAACTTATGAGGAAGCTGCCAAGGAGGAAGAGGACAAGGGAGTTTCTGCAGCAAGGAAGAGACAGTGACAGATCCCAACAGCTCTCTTTCTTAAGCTTCACATGTGACTCTCGTTCGAATTTAAAGTCCAGCCTATTCTGATTCTCAAGTCCATCCTAGTCTGATTCAAACTTATTCTCAAGTCCTCTTGCTCTTTATTGCTTCATCTCAACAATCTTTGCACATCCCTCCTTGATCATTATCAGCTTGCTGGCTCCTTTCCTTGTTTCGCAAGTCTTGATTGCAACACTTCATGATTCTACAGCGTCCTTCTCTTAAGTACACACGACCTATCTTTTCACAATTTTTGTCTTGGCTGTGTATTATCTTCATTGAGACTTGATCATGGCTTTGAATGGCTTCTTCTTCTTAAGTTTCGTGTGGAAATGCTTGGCCTTCACTTCCTTTGTTTGGCATTCACATCTCCTTGTCTTGCTTCACTCTAATACCCTCCCTCAAGCTTCGGCTGCAGAAGCCATTGGTTCCAAAGGCCAAGCTTGCAACACGCAAATGATTACCTCATTAAAAAATCTAATCATGTAAAACCTATTGGGACAAAAGAAAGATGAGGACAAAAAGAGTATAGCCTTTACGGTGCAATTGGATAGCTATGACCTTCGCTTTTTATTTGAGCTTAAAGCTTCTTTGATCTATGATATGAATTTTGGCTTGAAGTTCTCTTTCGAACCGCCGAAAATGACTCATGGGTTGAGCCATGATCTCAACAAATTTTTGGGTGCGTGACACCATGAGTAACTTGTGTGACACCACTCCTCTTGACTCAAAATGTAATGACATTAGACTCCATGTTTGTGAGCTGTGCCTTCTTGATACTTCACATGAAGCTTAAAGACCCTTTAGCTAACATCTTTCTGGTGAGCTGATTCATCACTTTCCTACAGTCAATTCTTCTCAAGATCTTCTTGTCTTGAGTCCATGAATCTGAGGCCACTGGTTCTATCCCCCATAGCTTGCTTCTGATGCTGCATTTGATCGACCAAACTTGTCTTGTCTTCATGAGACAACCAACCAAGTTGTGATACCATGTTGGAAAAGCCAAGAACAACTAAGAACATGAAGTCACTCGTCTAGAATGGAAGAGACAATCAACTTGTGATTGAATCCCCTTAGAAACCAATCGACATACCATCTGAATCTAGAAAGATAAAGTGTCTGTGAGATTGATAAAAGCAATCTAGAACTACACTAATACCAGATTAAAGAAGAGTTTAGACTGATTTTGAGTGGATGGGTAAGCAATGATCTGCCCTTAGTCAGACCCAAAATCGTGTAACTCTATGTTTCTACATTGTGAATAATTTGGTAACACTTAGTAAAGGAGATGGAGGTACACAGATTTTATGTGAAGGTTATCTCTTATTTTCTTGTGTATTCATTACAATAGTTCTCCTCTCTATTTATAGAGAAGAAGCTTAGGTTATACTTGCAACAACAATACAAAGAGATAATAAACAAAGCAGATTTAGGAAACTAATATAAAATTCTTGAGGAAGCTGCCAAGGAGGAAGAGGACAAGGGCGTTTCTGCAGCAAGGAAGAGATAGTGACAGCTCCCAAAAGCCCTCTTTCTTAAGCTTCACATGTGACTCTCATTTGAATTTAAAGTCCAGCCTCTTCTGATTCTCAAGTCCAGCCTAGTCTGATTCTCAAGTCCAACCTAGTCTGATTCAAACTGATTCTCAGGTTCTATTGCTCTATATTGCTTCATCTCAACAATCTTTGCACATGCCTGCTTTTTCATTATCAGCTTGCTGGCTCCTTTCCTTGTTGCCCAAGTCCTGATTGCAACACTTCATGACTCTACAGCCTCCTTCTCTTAAGTACACACGCCCTATCTTTGCACAATCTTTGTCTTGGCCGTGTGTTATCTTCATTGAGGCTTGGTCATGGCTTTGAATGGCTTCTCCTTGTTCAGTTTGGTGTGGAGATGATTGGCCTTCACTTCCTTTGTTTGGCCTTCACTTCTCCTTGTCTTTCTGCATCAAATAACTTCCCTCAAGCTTGGGCTGCGGAAGCCATCAGTTCCAAAGGCCAAGCTTCCAACACGCAAATGACTACCTCATCAGAAAACTTTATCATGTAAATCCTCTTGGGATAAAAGAATGATGAGGACAAAAAGGGTATAGCTTTTATGGTGCATTTAGATAGCTATGACCTTGGCTTTTGATTTGAGCTTGAAGCTTCTTTGATCCATGATCTGAATCCATGATCTGAACTGATTGTAGTGTGCGTGACACCATGAGTAACTTGTGTGACACCACTCGTCTTGACTCAAAATGTAATGACACTAGACTCCATGTTTGTGAGTTGTGCCTTCTTGATGCTTCACATGAAGCTTAAAGACCTTTTAGATAACATCTTCCTGGTGAGCTGATTCATCACTTTCCTACAGTCACTTCTCCTCAAGATCTTCTTATCTTGGGTACATTAATCTGAGGCCACTGGTTCTAACCCCCAAAGCTTTCTTCTGATGCTGCATTTGATCAACCAAACTTGTATTGTCTTCTTGAGACAACCAACCAAGCTCTCATACCATGTTGGAAAAGACAAGGACAGCTAAGAACATGAAATCACTCTTCAAGAATGAAAGAGCTAATCAACTTGTGATTGAATCCTCCTAGCAACCAATCAAAAAACCATCTGAATCTAGAAAGATAAAGTGTCTGTGAGATTGATACAAGAACTCTAGAACTACACTAATAACAGATTAAAGAAGAGTTTAGACTGATTTAGAGTGGATGGGTAAGCAATGATCTGCCCTTAGGCAGACCCAAAATTGTTTAACTCTATCTCTCTACATTGTGAATAATTTGGTTAACACTTAGTAAAGGAGATGGAGGTACACAGATTATATGTAAAGCTTATCTCCTATTTTCTTGTGTATTCATTACAATGGTTCTCCTTTATATTTATAGAGAAGAAGCTTAGGTTATACTTGCAGCAACAAGACAAAGATAGAATAAACAAAGCATATCTAGGAAACTTATAAAAACTCATGAGGAGGATGCCAAGGAGGAAAAAGACAAGGGAGTTTATGCAGCAAGGAAGAGATAGTGACAGCTCCCAACAGGTCTCTTTCTTAACCTTCACATGTGACTCTCGTTTGAATTTGAAGTTCAGCCTCTTCTGATTCTCAAGTCCATCCTAGTCTGATTCAAACTTATTCTCAAGTCATCTTGCTCTTTACTGCTTCATCTCAACAATCTTTGCACATGCCTCCTTGATCTCTATCAGCTTGCTGGCTCCTTTCCTTGTTGCACAAATCTTGATTGCAACACTTCTTGACTCTACAGCCTCCTTCTCTTAAGTACACACGCCCTATGTTTGCACAATCTTTGTTATTGACACACGCCTAGGATGCTTCTTTGGTTGATAAGAGGATAGATCCTTGCAGGAACGAATCAGAGACTCAAGTTCTAAGGTTTGTGGATTGAATGGTGACACAAGAGGGATGAACGATCTCTTGATACTCCTAGATGACTAAATCGGATATGACACACCAACTTAGACACCCTTAGACTTCTGGATATAACACACCAGAAACACTCAACTCGCCAACTAGAGAGAGAGAGAGAAATAGGGTTTTTGATAAAAGACTGCTTGAGTACATTAGGGTTTGCGAAAACCCTTAAATAAAAGAAACCAAAGAACAAGCTCTTAGGGTTTCGGAAATATAACATAAAACTATAGTCTTAAAATAACATAAGATAAAAAGGGTAGTCTTGTTGTAGTCTTGGGCCGAGATAGGGCCTAGGTGATTTGTAAGACCAGTCGTGGCCTCGTTAAGAACCTTCCTCCGGAAAACCTCGTGTGACAAAACCAAAAGCAAGGAAAAGAGCACACACCAAATGTCTTGCCTAAACACTAGCACACATCAAGATATCTCGGACCATCAAACCTTGTCCAAGACATTCTTCTTGTTGTGGATGTGAAGTGAGTAATCCTACAACAGTCTCCTTGAGTTTCTTTGCTCTGGAACGGGTCATGGGACCTTCTGGAATGGTCAAAGCATCATCACCAGGTTGCTGGTGCATTGTGGCATTTTGTGGCTCGTCTAAGATCTCTTAACCCTCTTTGGCAAGCTGGTCCATGATCACATCTTCCCCTCCCTCTCGAAAAGGATTTGTCCTCAAATCTGGTTCATCAACAACAAAGGGAACAAAGTCAGTAACATTCAAACTATTAGACACATCATACTTACCTTGGAGATCAAGTTTATAGGCATTGTCATTGATCTTGTGGATGATTTCGAAGGGTCCATCAATCTTGGAATCAGCTTGGACTTCCTCTCGTTGGGAAACATATCCTTTCTAGGTGAAGCCAAACTTTGTCACCAACTTCAAAGAGATGCACACGCCTTCCCTTGTTGGCTTGCTTCTCATAGTACTTAGTTTTCTGTTCAATGTTTTGTCTAGCCTTCTCATGGATTTGCTGGACCATCTCAGTTTTCTTCTTACCGTCCAAACTAACCCTTTCACACTCAGGTAATGGCATTAGATCCAAAGGAGTGTAGTATAAAACAACAACTTAGTGCCTAGCTTTGACCAAAAACTCTTCCAAAAGTAACTAAGGAACTTAGTGTCTCTATCAGAAACTATAGTCCTAGGCATGCCATGTAAACGAACAACCTCTTTAAAGAACAAGTTAGCAACATGCAATGCATCATCAGTCTCATGACAAGCTATGAAATGTGCCATCTTAGAGAACCTATCAACAACAACAAATATGGAGTCCTTTCCGGTTCTAGTCCTAGGCAATCCAACAATGAAATCCATAGATATGTCATTCCAAGGATGGTGAGGGATTGGTAAAGGAGTGTACAAACCCTGGGATTGGACTTGGGACTTGGCATGCTTGCAAGTAGCACACCTTCCACAGATTATCTCAACATCTCTTTTCATGTGGGGCCAATAGAAGTGATCCTGCAAAACTTTAAGAGTCTTGGCAATCCCAAAATGTCCCATTAGACTGCCCCCATGGGATTCCCTAACAAATAAATGTCGTAGAGAACAATTAGGCACACACAATCTGTTATCATAGAACAAGAACCCATCTTGTCTAAATTAGTGTCCTGCAGAAAATTTCTCACAAGACACATAAGCTTCTTTGAAATCATATACATATCTTTAATCTGCTCAAAACCTAGTAGCTTAGCATCAAGAGTGGTCAAAAGAACATACCTCCGAGATAGTGCATCAGCAACTATGTTCTCCTTACCTTGTTTGTATTTGATCACGTATGGGAATGTCTCAATGAACTCAACCCATCTTACGTGTCTCTTACTAAACTTACTCTGCCCTTTTAGATATTTTAGGGAGTCATGATCAGTGTTGATGACAAACTCCTTGGGCCACAAGTAATGCTGCCATGTTTTCAAGGCCCTCACCAACGCATAGAGTTCGTTGTCATATGTACCATAGTTGAGAGTGGATCCTCCAAGCTTCTCACTAAAGTAGGCGATGGGTTTCCTATCCTGCATTAATACAGCACCAATTCCAATCCCTGAGGCATCACATTCAATCTCAAATGTTTTAGTAAAGTCAGGAAGCATTAAGAGAGGTGATTGAGTAAGCTTCTCGTTAAGGGTTTGGAATGTGGCTTCTTGTGCTTCTCCCCATTTGAATCCTACATCCTTCTTGATTAGTTCAGTCAATTGAGCTGCAATGGTGCTGAAGTCCCTCACAAAACGCCTGTAAAACCCAGCAAGCCCATGGAAACTTCTCACTTCTCCTACTGTGGTTGGGCTTGGCCAGTCCTTGATGGCTTTGATCTTCTCCTCGTCCACCTTAACTCCATCTGCACTCACAACAAAGCCTAGAAAGACCAAGTTATCTGTGCAAAAAGTACACTTCTTTAAGTTGGCAAAGAGTTTCTCATTTCTTAACACATGAAGAACAACCCTAAGATGTTCTATATGATCCTAGAAAGTCTTGCTATATACTAAGATGTCATCAAAGTACACAACAAAAAAATGCATATGAATGATCTAAGAACATAATTCATTAACCTCATGAATGTACTAGGTGCATTTTTGAATCCAAATGGCATAACTAACCACTCATACAAACCATGCTTAGTCTTAAATGCAGTTTTCCATTCATCTCCTTCTTTCATCCTAATATGATGATAACCACTTTTCAAATCTATCTTAGAGAAGATGCAAGAACACTGAAATTCATCAAGCATATCAGCTAATCTAGGTATAGGATGGCGATACTTCACCTGTGATGTTGTTGATTGATCTACAATCAACACACATGCGCCAAGTACCATCCTTCTCAGGCACAAGGAGCATTGATACAGCACATGGGCTTAAACTCTCTCGGATATAGCCCTTCTCCATGAGTTCCTCTACTTGTCTTTGCAACTCTTTTGTCTCAACAGGATTGGTTCTGTAAGCTGGACGGTTTGGAAGTGTAGATCCTGGAACAAAGTATATCTGATGCTCAATCCCACGCAAGGGAGGTAAACCAATGGGGTTGTCCTCTGGAAATACATCTTGAAACTCCTGCAAAAGAGAAACCATTTCACTCGGATACACCGGTGTAGAATCTGTTAAGTTTAAAAGATTTTCCTTAAACAAAAGTAAGATAGCTGATTGTTTAGAGTAGAGAGTTCTTTTGTTATCACCCATTTTTGCATAGAAGTTTGGCTGCTTAGTTCCAGGCGATTTGAGATCAATCTCCTTCTTCTTTTGGAGCTGAATCTGATCATGCTGAAATTCCTTAGGTGTCAAAGGAACCAGGACAGTCTTGCGGCCCTTGAACTCAAAGGAATGCTTGTTTGTGAAGCCATCATGTATGACTCGGCGATCAGATTGCCAAGGCCTCCCAAGAAGTATGTGGCCATCTTCCATAGGTAAGACATCACACAAGACCTCATCTTCATATCTTCCTATGGCTAAAGGAATGAGAACTTGATTATAGACCTTCATGGTGCCTTCTTCATTCAGCCATTGTAGCCGGTAGGGTTTTGGGTGCTTCTGAACCTTCAAACCCAACTTCTTGACCATTGTCTGACTAGCAGCATTCACACAACTGCCTCCATCAACTATAAGGCTGCAAACCTTTCCTTGGACCAAGCACCTTGTGTAGAACAGGTTCTCTCGTTGCTCTAGCTCTTCAGTCTTTGTTTGCAAGCTTAGGAGTCTTCTTGCTACTAACAGCTTCCCTTGGACCGGTCCTTCTTCATGCTCTTCCTCAGTTTCTCCTTGGTAAGACTCGGTGCTTTCATTTTCAGAAACATACTCACCATCTTCTAGAAGAATCATGACTCTCTTGTTGGTACATTCATTGTCATAGTGACCTCGTCCTTGGCGCTTCAAACACTTGACATCCTGAGCTCTGGAACTAGAAACCTCAGCCTTGCATTTCCCCTTGTCAAGGGTACTACTCGGTTTGGTGTCTTCCCTCAGATAGGGCTTAATTTCTCTCTGGTATGGCTTAGACTTCGTAGAGTAAGTTGGCTTCTCTTCCTTAGGGTTGTGTAACCGGTTGGACCCATAGCTGGTGCGAGAATGTCCCTTCCTCTTGACTTGTTGTTCCACAAGAATAGCCTTGTGTAACATCTCTTCTAGCTCCACATAATGTTGCATCTCAAAATTGTCTTGTATCTCACGGTTTATACCACACAGAAACCTTGACATGGTTGCTTCTCTATCTTCAGATATACTAGCCCTTAGCATGAGTAGCTCCATCTCCTGGTAGTATTCTTCCACTGATCTTGAACCTTGAGTAGGCTTTCTGAGCCTATGGTGCAAGTCTCTATGGTAATGACTTGGAACAAACCTCTTGCGCATGATAGACTTCATCTCTGGCCATGTTTCAACTGGTTCCTCTCCATTCCTTCTACGGTTAGTAACATACTGATCCCACCAGCTTAGAGCATAGTAATAGAACTCAGTAGCAGCTATCTGGATCTTCTTGTGATTTGTGTACTGCTTACACTGAAAGACCAGCTCAATCTTCTTCTCCCATTCAAGATAGGCATCCGGATCAGCTTTCCCATGGAAGGGGGTATCTTGATCTTTAAACCAGCAAGCTCATCTCTCTGGTTTGCCCTTCCTTCTTTTCCATGTATATGCCTCCTTTGGCTTTGTCTTGATGAGGAAATGATATGTTCATAGTAGTTATCAGTTTCTTCAGAGCCGGCATGCTCTTGTCGAGTTGCATTGCGTCCTTCTTCTCTCCTAGTCTCACGGCCGTGACCTTGACCAGTAGCTCGCCTTACTTCCTCTCTGAACTCTTTGCGGAGCTCATTGAGATTGGTCCTCATCATCTCAGTCATCGTAGCTACCATAGATTGATTCAGTTGAGCAGTCATGGCTTCCATGAGCAGCTTGTTCTTCTGGACCAACTCGGCTTCTTCTTCAGTCTCGGTTCCCATGGATGCCTACACCAAGGAAACCACAATAACCAGTAAGTAGTTCAAGGAGTACACGAGAAGAAACAAAGAAAAAATCAACACAAAATTTTACTTACTCGGCAAGTACTTCTTATGCGGCTAGGGTTTAAGAATCTAGGGCTTTCGCCTAAACCAAAAAAAGGAAAGTACACAAAATCGGCTAAAACTCTATGTAATTTTCGAGCAGCCCTAAACAAACTTAGTTCCACTTCTGCTCAAGTTGATTAAGGATTATTGCGGATGAAACGAAAAGATTTAAAGAGTAAAAGAGACTTCCCTATCCAAAGTTGCTATGATACCACATGACACACGCCTAGGATGCTTCTTTGGTTGATGGGAGGATAGATCCTTGCAGGAACGAATCAGAGACTCAAGTTCTTCAAGGTTTGTGGATTGAATGGTGACACAACAGGGATGGATGATCTCTTGATACTCCTAGATGACTAAATCGGATATGACAGACCAACTTAGACACCCTTAGACTTCTGGATATTACACACCAGAAACACTCAACTCGCCAACTAGAGAGAGAGAGAGAGAAATAGGGTTTTTGATAAAAGTCTGCTTGAGTACAATAGGGTTTGCGAACACCCTTAAATAAAAGAAACCAAAGAACAAGCTCTTAGAGCATAATTAACCCTAATTAGGTTTTTTTTTTTAATTTTTTTAAGTGAACCAATCGCGAGTCGACACGTGTCAGTGGGGCCCGTGAACAGTGTAAGAAACTCTTAAAACCCGATTCTTAGTTTATAGTTTTTGTAACCGATCCTTACACTGTTCATGGGCCCCACGCCTTAGGAAACCCACTTAAGCATCCCCTTTAATCATGGCCTTAGGGTTTCGAAAATATAACATAAATCTATAGTCTTAAAATAACATAAGACAAAAGGGGTAGTCTTCTTGTAATCTTGGGCCGAGATAGGGCCTAGGTGATTTGTAAGACAAGTCGTGGCCTCGTTAAAAACCTTCCTCCGGAAAACCTCGTGGAACAAAACCAAAAGCAAGGAAAAGAGCACACACCAAATGTCTTGCCTAAACACTAGCTCAACTTGATGTAGAGATAGCTTGAATGGTGATCAAGATATCTCGGACCATCAAACCTTGTCCAAGACTTTCTTCTTGTTGTGGATGTGAAGTGAGTAATCCTACAACAGTCTCCTTGAGTTTCTTGGCTCTGGAACGGGTCATGGGACCATCTGGAATGGTCAAAGCATCATCACCAGGTTGCTGGTGCATTGTGGCATCTTGTGGCTCGTCTAAGATCACATCAGTTATCTTCACTTTGGCTTGATCATGGCTTTGAATGGCTTCTTCTTCTTCAGTTTGGTGTGGAGATGAGTGGCCTTCATATTTCCTTGTCTTGCTTCACTCTAATACCCTCCCTCAAGCTTTGGCTGCGGAAACCATTGGTTCCAAAGGCTAAGCTTGCAACATACAAATGACTACCTCATTAAAAAACCTCATCACGTAAAACCTCTTGGGACAAAAGCATGATGCAGACAAAAAGAGTTTAGCCTTTACGGAGCATTTGGATAGCTATGACCTTGGCTTTTGATTTGAGCTTGAAGCTCTTTTGATCTATGATCTGAATTGTGGCTTGAAGCTCTTTTGATCTATGATCTGAATTGCGGCTTGAACTTGTCTTTAGAACCGCCAAAAGTGACTCATGGCTGGAGCCACGATTTTAACTGATTGTTGAGTGCGTTACACCATGCGTAACTTGTGTGACACCACTCCTCTTGACTCAAAATGTAATGACACTAGACTCCATGTTTATGAGATGTGCCTTCTTGATGCTTCACATGAATCTTAAAGAACCTTTAGCTAAAATCTTGCTGGTGAGCTGATTCATAACTTTCCTACACTCACTTCTCCTCAAGATCTTCTTGTCTTGGGTCCATGAGTCTGAGGCCACTGGTTCTATCCCCCATAGCTTGCTTCTGATGATGCATTTGATCAACCAAACTTGTATTGTTTTCTTGAGACAACCAACCAAGCTCTAATACCATGTTGGAAAAGCCAAGAACAACTAAGAACATGAACTCACTCTTCAAGAATGGAAGAGATAATCAACTTGTGATTTTATCCTCTTAGCAACCAATCAACACACCATCTGAACCTAGAAAGATGAAGTGTCTGTGAGATTGATACAAGAACTCTAGAACTAAACTAATAACATATTAAGGAAGCGTTTAAACTGATTTAGATTGGATGGGTAAGCGATGATCTGCCTTTATGCATACCCAAAATCGTGTAACTCTATCTCTCTACATTGTGAATAACTTGGTTAACACTTAGTAAAGGAGATGGAGGTACACAAACTATATGTAAAGCTTATCTCTTATTTTCTTGTTTATTCATTACAATGGTTTTCCTCTCTATTTATAGAGAAGAAGCTTAGGTTATACTTGCAGCAACAAGACAAAGAGAGAATAAACAAAGCATATATAGGAAACAAATCTAAAACTCATCAAGAAGCTGCCATGGAGGAAGAGGACAAGGAAGTTTTTGCAGCAAAGAAGAGATAGTGACAGCTCCCAACAGCTCTCTTTCTTAATCTTCACATGTGACTCTTATTTTAATTTAAACTCCAGCTTCTTCTGATTCTCAAGTCCAGCCTAGTCTGATTCTCAAGTCCAGCCTAGTCTGATTCAAACTGATTCTCAAGTCCTCTTGGGCTTTATTGCTTCATCTCAACAATCTTTGCACATGCATCCTTGATCATTACCAGCTTGCTGGCTCCTTTCCTTGTTACACAAGTCTTGATTGCAACACTTCATTACTCTACAGCCTCCTTCTCTTAAGTACACATGCCCTATCTTTGCACAATCTTTGTCTTGGTCGTTTGTTATCTTCATTGAGGCTTGATCATGGCTTTCAATGGCTTCTTCTTCTTCAGTTTGGTGTGGAAATGCTTGGACTTCACTTCCTTTCTTTGTCCTTCACATCTCTTTGTCTTGCTTCACTCTAATTCCCTCCCTCAAGCTTGGGCTGCGGAAGCCATTGGTTCCAAAGGCCAAGCTTGCAACACGCAAATGACTACCTCATTAAAAACCTCATCATGTAAAAGCTCTTGGGAAAAAAGCATGATGAGAACAAAAAGAGTATAGCCTTTACGGTGCATGATGAATTGTGGCTTGAACTTCTCTTTAGAACCGCCAAAAGTGACTCATGGATTGAGCCATGATCTGAACTGATTTTTGAGTGGTCGTGGAGATCAAAAGAAAACTCAGCAATTTGGTTTCTTGCATAGCCAACAATTCCAAGATGCAAACAAGCAGGAGATACAACAAGCACTCAATGATTTAGTACAAGATCAACAAAGGAGTCGAGATCATGATACATTGAAACCCCCAGTCATACAACCACATGAAGGAGAGAAAAAACATGATGAGAAGTTTGGTTCCTGGTCTACTCAACATACCATCAACAAAAACACAAAACAAACTTCTGCTTTGCCATTCTCAAAACCGACTGAGAAGGATCCCGATAGTGCACCAGAGCCAGCCACACTTTGTCAAGGAAATTACTTGGAAAACCATCTGAATCAAGAGGAGATATCATCAGTTATATGTGATCACGTGCCTGGTCAAAACCAAGCTGAAGAAGAAGTGCTTAATGCATCACTTAAAGCACATGAATTGGTAATTACAACTGTGGTTGAAGAAGGTGATATCGTTGAATCTTTTTCTTGTGATCTACTAACCAAACCTCTTGTATGTATTCCAACCAGCATAAAAGAGAATATGAGGTATGTTAAGGGGATGCGACACCTTATTTTAGAATCAGGAGGGAGATTTTGTATGCAAAAAAGCATCAACAACACTTTGATCCAAATAGCAGCAGCATTGAAGCATTATTTGGAAGGTTTCTTGCATGAACAGAAAGAGCCAATGGTAGTTTCTGGTGAGTCTAAGCTGATATCACGTTACCATAAGTATAAGATCAAGGCTTGCGTTTGGTATCAGTTGAGAGAAGCTCAATAAGAAGCAATTGGATATGAGCTTAACATGGAGCATAAATTGCTATCTCTAAGGGTTGCTTTTAATGAGCAAAGTCTAGTGAAGCATCTAGGACGTGTGAAGGCTTTAAAAAGCTTTGTGTTTGAGCCTGGAGGGAAGATAAATGTGCACAAGAGCTTTCACAACCCCATTGTTAAAAGAGAAACAAAGAAGCAGAGATTGGACAATCCATTCAACCTTAAAGAACTGGATTTAAGGACAAATCCTTTTAAAGGAGGAGGGAATGGTGCGACCTGTATCAGATTCAAACTCTACTTTTGGAAGCCAATCCATCTACCAGAAAGGCAATGGGTCACAGCACGACCTAATGGGCATATTGGAGAGCTTATTGGCCTGATTCATGGGGTATTGGACCAAGAGAAGGCTATGTATCTTGATGAGGCCTTTATGGAGAAATGAATGACTATGAACCAGCATGGACAACTAGTATAAAATTTGATTCACTATGATATAGATGTTAGGAATCTGGTTGGAAAGGAAACGAAATGGGTGGTCTGGTATGATCAAGAACTGGACCGGCCAAACCGACATGGCCGAGAAATGAGTTGGAAATGGAAGATGAAGAACATGAGCTGGAAATGGAACTTTAGTAGGATTTTTATCATCCAACTGAGCATAAGGAGCGACTTGGTCGGACCTGGAACAAGATGGATCGAGCCCAAGAAAGAGTTGGTTGAAAGAGGTCTTTATCGGCCCAAAAAGTGGAAGGATAAGCCAGCTTGGTTTATGGTTGGCAAAAGATAGATACCCACGACCATTATGGTCTATTTTAATTGTATTTGGTTTTCTTATTTATGTAAACCCATTAGGAATAGGATTTGAGATTTATAAACCCATTAGGAGTCGGTTTGGTGTTTGAAATCAATTCGCAATAGGCTTAGGTTTTGGTTTTCCTAAACCACATTAGTTTTGGCTTAGGGTTTTATGTTTTATGCTTTAAGTAAATCTGCACCACGTCTATGTAACAATCAACCATATTTTTAATAAAACTTTCTTGGTGCAAACCAGTCTTGAGATGATATTGTCTTCTTTGTTCACAAGTGGTGAACTTGTTCTATATCACACTAAGGAAGAGTTAAACCTTTTGTCATCCATTCTAGACATTAAGCAGGACGCCCCTGTGTCTCAGGAGTAGCTAAAAATCTTTAGAGAATTCCATATTTCTGGGAAGAAGACAATCTTCATCACCTATCATTCACCCTCGCCCCCTTCAAGTGATCCAGGGAGAGACAGCCTATCCCAGGCCATACCATCTCATCTCCGACTGAGTCTCTCCATCCATCTAGTGCCATTGCCTCTTCATAAGACCTTGGAATGTGTTCTTGGTCCAGGTTACTGGTGAAGGTTTGGTGCTTTTGAGGATAGTATGCCATTGAGCAGGTTGCTTGTATGTGATGTGCTACTGCCTTGTTGTTGAAGTATACTCTGGTGTTGATCCAATGCGATGAATCATTTCTTATCCTGGTACTTCTCCTTAGTGGTTGAATCTGTTGCTCTTCAACCGCTGTCTCTACATGCTCTCCCTGATCTTGATCTTCACTAGACTGGTCAGGTTCAGATTCATGTAGTCCATATTGATCAAGTGCTGCCTCTGAATCATCTTCCCTTTGTTGTTGTGATTCAGGTTCAGTGTCCCCCTGAGGACCAGGATGGTCTACAGGTGCAGCTTCTTCTCCAATTCTTTAAGTCACTGGGGAATTAGGTGATCTCCTTGGTTGCTCACTGGCCTGAGATTGAGTGATACCTAGGCTTTCCATAATGATGAGCAGATTGTTTCCCCTACCAGAGGGTCCATGTGAAAGATCTCTAAGGCTTTCCCAACTCTTTTCAGCAGAGTACCCTTTGGATTCTACAAACTTCGCATCCCTTGAAACCATAACCCTTCTTGATTCAAGGATGTAGCACTTGTACCCTTTAGGCGTGTGTGAATAGCCTATGAACATACCCTTGACACTCTTGGCTTCTAGTTTATTTCTCTGTTCTCCTGGTGTCAAGACATAACACACACACCCAAATACACGTAAATGGTCAATTGGAGGTTTGATTTTATTTAATACCTGAAAGGGAGAGACATCTTAAAGGATTCTGGTTGGAATCCTATTGATGAGGTAGCATGTTGATACCACAATATCTCCCCAAAACCATTTAGGAACATTGGTGTGGAACATCATGCTCCTTGCAATTTCCATGAGATGGCGATTCTTCCTTTCAGATACTCCATTTTGTTGTGGTGTATATGGGCAGCTTGTTTGATGTATAATTCCATGCTTTGCTAGATGATGTTTGACGGCATGACTTGTGTACTCCCCACCATTATTAGACCTAAAAATTTTAATCTTAGAGTTGAAATGGTTAGATACATAGGTTTGGAAGTTAATAAATCCTTCTAACACCCTATCTTTAATTTGAATCAAGGTGAGCCAAGTATATTTCGATTTCTCATCTATGAAAGTAACAAAATATTTATGATTCTCCCTAGAAACACAAGATGTTGTCCACACATCAGAGTGAACCAAATCAAAGCAGTGTTCATAGATAGTCATAGATTTAGGAAAACAAATTTGCAATGTTTACCAAGAATACAAGCCTCACAATTTTCATTCTTATTAGATAAATTAGATAACATTAGTTCTAAGGCACGAGCATGGGGGTGACCTAATCTAGCATGCCATAGAACATCACTAGCTAAACCAGAAGCATAATTAAAAGCACAAGAGTAATCTGATCTAAGCTTGGTGTCTTCAAGTAAATAAAGCTCTCCCTTGCTCACACCTTTTCCCAGTATCTTGCTGGTCTTAACTTCCTAAAATCACACATCATCAAGACTAAAAATAACTTTGGAATTAAGATCATTGGTTGTTCTTTTAACAAATAAAAGGTTAGATGTAAAACTCAGCATGTAAAAGGCTTGAGACTCCTTATCAAACAATTGAAGATTCCATATCCCTTCAATAGGTATTCTATCATCATTTGCAATCACTACACAACCTAGAGACAGTTTGACATCACTAATGAGCTTAACATCCTTAATCATATGGTGTGATGCTCCTGAGTCAATTATCAAAGGCCTAGTAGTTTGAGTTGCATTGTGAATAGAGGTGAGAGCATTAATACAGTTGTTACCAGAGTTTGCATTGAGTGCCTTTATGAGGGCCTCAATGTCTGACTTGCGGATGAAGGCATCATCATTGGGGAGTTGAGAAGTAGCCTGAGAGGTTGACCCAACCGCATGTGTTGTTGAGATTATGGCTCTCCCATATTCTCCCATGCGCATAGGGATATTGCTCGACTCATGTGCTATTGCTTCATGCGCCCTTGCCTGGTTGAACTTGGGTGGTCGGAGATGAGGATAAAATATCCAGCAGTTGTTCTTGGAATGACCTTTCTTCTTGCAATGTTCACAAGTCATGCGCTTGTGTGCTCCACCCCCTTGTTTGTAGAAGACCTTGTTAGCTGAGATAACCTCTATCTTTTCAGCCTTACTAGCCATGTACAGCTCTCCTTTCCCACCAAACAACCCATCAGATCCTTGCTCCTTTTGGAATTGAGCACACACATCATCCAAACTTGGTAAATCCTTAGCTCTTAGTATGTGTTTGATGACATCATTGAAAGAGGAGTTAAGGGTGAGTAGCAACCCAAATACCTTGTCTTCCTCACGCCTTGCATTGAGAACAGTAGGATAAGTGGTGCTTCGCCTTAGCATCTCCAGCTCATCCCACAAATCTCAAAACTTCCCAAAGTTCTTGGTAAAGTCCATATCCTCCTGATGCAAGTTGTTGATTGCCTTCTTCACTTCAAAGACTCTGTTGAGGTTTGAAGTGTTTCCATAAACCTTTTGCAAGGTATCCCACAACTCCTTTGCTTTTTCACAGTAGGAGTTGGCTTCCATAATGAGACCATTGATAGAACTTTGCAAGGCAGACAGAACCATGAAATCCTCCTGAATCCACTTGCCTTCATCTGTCACTACAACTCTTCTGCCATATTCTCCTTGTGTGATTTTCTTGGGGATTCTCCTGAGGTGATATGCTCCCATACAACTCTTCCACCAAGGGAAATTTTTGTCAATCTCGACCAAAGTAGGTAGTTTAAACCCTTCAAAGTGACTGGAATGACCATTTTCTTATGTCGCTCCATTTCGACTTCGTATTGTCCAGTGGGTAATAGGGTGAACCAAGTAGACATTTTGAAAATTTTGAACACTGGACAAAAGAATTTCAAGTATAAACAAGCTAGACTCTCTTTAAATCGTGAAGATATGAAGAGATATGAAGAAAAAATGAAGAGAATGGTGAAGAACAACCCATAAACTCGCAAGAACAGTCTTAATATCCACTGGACAAAAGGATGTTCTTCAAGATAAACAGAAAGTAATCGGATATAACTCAAGAATGGAGTGAATAGATAGTGTTTTCAGAAGAAAATAAGTGGTTTAGGAGCTTAAAGCTCTGATACCATGTAAGAAAGTGAAGAACAGTTTGAAGAACAAGAGAGAGAGTGAAGAAAATCGAGAGAGAGAAGCGAGAGAGAGTGATTAGTGTCTATTCAAGTTTCCAGAAACACATTATTTAAAGACATGAAAACTAGATGAAGACAAGAAGAATAAGAGTTTAAAATGTGCTTGGTCGAGGTTAGTGGGTCTTGAAAAGGACAAGACCTAAACGGCTCCTCCCCTAAGTGGAATATGTGATCTGTTCCATTTTCGAATCCCATTTGCTTCCAGAAGTCTCCAACGTCTCTCTTGACCTCATGACACTTCTTCTTATCAATTTTAAACCTGTTCTTTGACTTCCAACCCAAGTTAGGTCACTTGCTTTCTTGGAAGTCAAGTCTTGTACGGAATGACTTGTGTACCAAGTCTGTACGGACCACACCACTTCAACTCGCCCAAATACATCTCTTCTCTTTGTCTTCATCCTTTATTCATGTCTTCATGTCAATAGTGTCATGTTCAAGTGCAGAAGCATAATATAGAGCAATTAGGAAGCTTACTAGTGAGCTACTTTGGATAAGAAACCTTCTAAGAAACTTGGGGATAGAGACAACATCACCAATCACAATGCATTGTGATAATCAGGATGCAATTCACATAGCATCCAACAATGTGTTTCATGAAAGGACCAAACACATGGAGGTGGACTGTCATAAGGTCAGACAGGCTGTGGAGCAACAAATCATCCTACCATGCTATACAAGAAGTGAAGACCAGTTGGAAGATATCTTCACCAAAGCTGCGAGTACAAAAGTCTGTGAGTTCATTCATCCTAAACTTGGACTCATAGACCTCACATCTGACTGACTCTCCTATCATGAAGGCTTCTACTCTTTTTCCCTGATGTGTTTTTGTCCCATTGGGTTTTTCACATTAAAGTTTTAATGAGGAAAGTTCTTCATGATTCGACCAGTACCTAAGGTCAAGCTTGAGGGGTAGTGTTGAGATGAAGAAGAAATAAGTTGGAGTTGATGAATAAATTAAGACAATCCGGAAACTGCTAATTTGGGACGTCCGTACACCTCAACCTAGCTTGACTTGGAGGGCAAGCATATGGATGAGACTTGCCTCAATATATTCTCTAAAGTGACCAGAAGGCTTCTGGATGATTTAAAATAGAGATAGTATCTGTTGGGAGTAACAGACAAGAAGACATCACATGTTCAAGTCAAGGAGAGCTGGGTGTGATGTCACTATCAACATTGTCTGGACGTGCCCTTGTCTTACTACAACAGATAGAGCAGATTGTCTTATTTCAGCAGAACTATTTTATTGTTTTCTTTGTTTATTGTTTTCTTTTCTAAATTATTCTGATTATTTTCCCTATTTATGGAAGTGTAGACAGAAACAATAGAGTAAGGAAATCATTTCTCTCCTTCTCTCTCCTTACATTTCGAAATCCCTCTCTCTCTCTCTCCTGTTCTTCATGTTCTTCAGTTTCCAGCAAGTAAAGTCTCTAAATATCACATTCTCACACAGGTGACCAATTCAAGTAGTTCAGGATCCTTTCCACCATATTCCAGTGGTGCTCCTTTGGAACTTGCATGTGTTGACTCACCTGGTTCAGAGCAAAACAAACAACAGGACTTGTGATGGTAAAGTAGATTAACTTACCAACTAGCTTTCTATAAAGCTTGGCATCATGGAATGGTTTGCTATCTTCAATCCGAGGAACATTCTACCCATCCTCCATGGGGATCCTTGCTGTCTTTCCTCCAAGTTTACCTGCATCTTTCAAAAGATCAAGTGTATACTTCCTTTGGGACATGAACAATCCTTCCTTCGATCAACAAATCTCAATCCCAAGGAAGTATTTCATTTCTCCCAAGTCTTTAATTTCAAACATAGATTTAAGAAAATCTTTAGTGGCTTGGATGCCTTCTATTGAGATGAAGAACCAAAGAGAAATAAAATAGAAAAGAGAAGAGATGCTCCGGATACTTGAAGTGGAAGTTAGTCTGTACAGTCTTGCCCCACAAGCAATCTATCTTGACCTAACTTGCCTTGGGAGTTAAGGCAGTAAGAGAACACGTGAAGGATGACTTCAGAAGGCAGAAGACTCGTTGGAGTATACTTGGACAAGTTTGAATAGTCAAGAGGAGAAGACCACATGTCTAACTTAAGGAGAAAAAAGCTGTTGTGTGCTGTCACTTTCACTCTAGACCAGAGCACCTTATTTTATTGTTTTCCTTTGTTTATTTTTCATGTCATTGTCTAAACTCTCTATATATGTTGTATGAACGTTATGAATGAAAAAAGAAGTATAATCTCCATTTCTACCATTCTCTCTTTAATCTTTCTTCAATTTCGTCCAGAAACTCTATCTCACTTATTCTTCATCATTCTTCATCATTCTCCATCATTTCTTCACCATTCTGCTCGTGTTACTCATTCTACTACTCATAAATCATCAATTCTAACATGGTATCAGAGCATTAAGCTTGTGAAACCTAACTTCCGCAAATTAAAACATTTTCACTCTATTTTGTCTACTATGTTTTTCATTCTGGTTCTACTCAGTTTCTATCTCTGTTTGGTTTCGAAAACTTCTTGATAACTCTCTCTTTTCTTGATAACTCTCCTCTTTTGAAACACTCTTGTCATTTGAATATTCTTGACCTTTGAATTTTTCTATTCTAACAAGTGGGTCCAAGAAGATCAGCTAGCACTTGAGATCATTAACAACTCTCTCTCATAATCAATCTTGGAAGCTTACTCACATTGTGAAATTGCCAAGAATTTTTGGGAGAGTCTTAAGATTGTTTATGGAAATGTTTCCAACCTGAGCAGAGTATTTGAAGTCAAGAGGGTAATCAACGACTTCAGCAAGGAATGAGTAGAGTTTAATCAATACTTTGGCAAGTTCAAAAGCCTATGGGCAGAGCTGGATACGCTGAGACCTTTCTCTGTTGATCCAGATGTCATAAGAGAAAGATATGAACAAGAGAAACTTCAGTCTTATTTTGAATCTAAACCCATCTTACAACCAGCTATTCAAGCATATTCAGAGGGAAGTCAAGCTGCCTAACCTGGATGACGTGTGTGTTGATCTAAGTAAAGAAAGAATGGAGGTTTACGGGTCTTAATCTGAGGAATGAGATAAAGAGTGTTGAGATGAAGAAATCAGATGTAAGAGGAAATCAGTTGGTTTGGATTAAGCAAGGACTCAAGATAACTTGGGAGTAAAGGCTGTCCGTACAACCTAGGTCACCCAACGTGACTTTCAAGCAAAGGAAGTGTAAAGGTGAGCAAAATAATTCAGGAACACTTACCTTAGCTTTCCTGAAGAATATGAACGTTGGGGGAGGTCAATCACGTGCAGGACTAAGACAAAAGAGGTCTAGACAACTGCTGGGACAGGTCGCTTTCTTTCTGAAGCCTGTGCCCAAAACAGTTGGACTCTTCCCCTATTGTTTATTCTTATTCTTGGACCACCTTTGTTTAGTATTTTCCTTAGATATTTTTCCTCTCTATTTATGTAATGGTTCCTGGAACCAAGACAAGTTAAGTTGAATAATATTTTCACTTCTCTATTATCTCTCTCTCTCTCTCCCACGAAACCTATCTTCTCTCTCTTCTGTTCTTGCTGTTCTTGAGCAAGTTCATCATGTTTCCAGTATAATCTCTCTTTTATTCTCTAAAACTAACATGATATCAGAGCATCAAAGCTCTTGAAACCTATTCTACTTCCGCAAATCTCTCTATTCTACTTTATTTTTCTAGTTTATACTCTCTGGTTCAAACTTCTTCAACTCTCAACTTACTAACCAAGCTAATAGCAAAAGAAGATGGAGAACACTAAACCTGTGACCATTCCAGTGACCTTGAAGGGAGTTAATTACCTTCTATGGTCGAGATTGGTGAAGATTTCCCTTGGAGGAAGAGGTTTATGGGGTGATGTCTCAAGTGGAGAAGCTCCAAAACAAACTGTCCAAGGAGAAGATGGAAAGGAGATGGTGGTGGTTCATGAAGGTAAATGGGCGCAGGATGATTTCATGGTGCTGTCTCTCATCCAAAAATCTCTGGATCCAGCCATTTTGGAAGCTTATTCATACTGTAAAAGCTCCAAAGATCTGGGGGAAACTCTGTACAAGGTCTATGGTAATATATCAAGCCTTACTCGAGTTTTTGAAGTAAAGAAAGCTATCAACTCCCTCAGTCAAGAAGACATGGATTTTACTGTCCATTTTGGGAAGTTTAGGTTAATGTGGTCAGAGCTGGAGATGCCCAGACGACATACCATCGAACCCTCAGTCTTGAATGAGAGGAGAGAGAGAGCAGGATAAGGTGTTTGGGTTGCTTCTCACTTTGAACCCAACCTACAATGATCTAATCAAGCACATAATGCGAGCAGACAAACTACCAAGCCTTGAAGAAGTTTGTGCTCAGATTCAGAAGGAACAAGAATCTCTTGGCTTATTTGGAGGCAAAAATGAGTTGATTATGAGCAACCAAGCTGAAGTACCAGTAGCAAACAAGGGAGTTTACAAACAAGATGATAGAAGGGGCGTGACATGTGACGATTGTAAGAAGAAGGGTCACATGAGGGATAAATGCTGGATACTTCATCCTAACTTGAAGCCAAACAAGTTCAGGGAGCCATGGAACCAGTACCAAGATGCTAAGGTCCACTTTTCAACTGAAGGTGCTGAACCAGTGACTCCTTCAGGATGCTCCTCAATGTACTCTAACACTGGTATGGGAAAGACCATGGCGACAACATCCTCTTACTCCACTGCAAGGACCAACCATGATGAGACCATTAAGAGGTCCGACCTGGATGCTCTCATCAAGGCCTTAAAGGATAACTCTGGTAACCTTAACACTCTTGGTATCTCCCTTAATGCTTCTTACACTGCTGGTATTGCAATGAATGGATTAGGAACGACGAGACCATTAGTTATAGATTCAGGTGTATCACACCATATGATTAGTGATTCAAACATGATTACTAATATAAAACCAATCCTAGGAAATGTTATGATAGCTAATGGTGATAAGTTTCCTATAAAAGGTGTAGGCGATTTAAAACTGTTTGATAAAGTGTCTAAAGCTTTCTACATGCCCACCTTTGCTTCTAATCTCTTGTCAGTTAGAAAGGCCACTACTGATTTAAATTGCCAGGTCACTTTCACCCCTAATGAAGTGTATTTTCAGGATATTGAGACTAGTAAGTTGCTTGGCAAAGGTGGAACCACGGGAGACCTGTACTTGCTTGAGGACACTCTGCTAGCTTCTGATTTATCTTGTGCTTTAAACTCTGTTTCTGAATTACCTAAGGATGTATTGTGGCATGCTAGATTAGGACACCCCCATTCTCGTGCCTTGAACATCATGTTGTCTAGTGTCTCTTTTAAAAGTGATTGTGAAGCTTGCATTCTAGGAAAACATTGCAAGTCTGTGTTTCCTAAATCAATGACTATATGTGATAATTGCTTTGATCTGGTTCATTCTGATGTGTGGATAGCCCCTAGTCCATCTAGAGAACAACATAAATAATTTGCAACATTTATAGATGAAAAATCTTAAGTACACTTGGTTAACCTTGTTGAAGTCTATGGATAGGGTGTGAGAAGCATTTAAAAATTTTCAAAGCTATGTTACTAATCACTTTCATGCCAAGATCAAAATATTTAGATCAGATAATGGAGGAGAATACACAAGCACAACCTTCAAGCAACACCTTGCAGCACAAGGCATCATCCATCAAACGAGTTGTCCCTACACACCTCAACAGAATGAGGAAAAACTGACATCTAATGGAAGTGTCCAGAAGCATGATGTTTCATATGAATGTTCCAAAGCATTTTTGGGGTGATGCTGTTTTGACTGCATCCTACTTGATCAACATGATTCCTACAAAAGTTCTCAGTGATATATCACCTTATGAGGTACTTAACAAAACCAGACCATCTATCAACCATTTGCGTGTCTTTGGGTGTGTGTGTGTTTTGTTCTGATTCCAGGTGAACTGAGGAACAAGCTAGAGGCTAAAAGCATAAATGCCATGTTTATTGGATACTCTCCAACTCAGAAAGGCTACAAGTGCTATGTACCAGAGACAAGAAAGGTTCTGATCTCCAGGGATGTTAAGTTTGTGGAGTCTAGAGGTCCCTATGATGAGAGATGTTGGGATGATCTCAAAGACCTCTCTCAGTCTTCCTCAGATAGGGCCAACAACTTGAGAGTAATCTTAGAGAACCTTGGCATCAACTTACCAAACGACCATGACGGAATCAAGAAGGCACCAGTTCATGATACTACTGAAGATGAGGAGAACATTGAAGTCACTCATCCTGATCATGAGGGGGCAATGAAACAACTCAGCCTGAGAAACAGGCACACCAACCTGAAGATTCAGTAGCTCATGATCAAGATGAGATGCCATCAGTTACTGAAGTTCAACAAGAAGATGAAACCCAATTAGATGATGAGGAAGAATCTGATCAGATACAGCCTTTGAGAAGGAGTACAAGGATAAAGAGACCAGCATCAAACTGGATCAACACAAGAGTGTACTTTAATGCAGAAGCAGTAGCTCATCCAATTAATGCAGTATGTTCTCTAGCTCAGTATCCAGAAGAACATCAAGCTGTCATTGGTGAGTTGGACCAAGAATATATCCCAAGATCTTATGAAGAAGCAATGGAGGATGAAGAATGGAAAAACTCAGTTGGAGATGAGATCAATGCTATGATTAAGAATGACACTTGGTATGAAGCTGAGCTCCCCAAAGGCAAGAAAGCTGTGACAAGTTGCCTGATCTTCACAATCAAGTATCTAGCAAATGGAAAACCATAAAGGAAAAAGACAAGACTAGTTGCAAGAGGATTTACTCAGGTCTATGGAGAAGACTACCTTGATACATTTGCACAAGTGGCCAAGCTTCACACCATATGGATTGTACTTTCATTGGCAGTCAACTTGGAATGGGATTTATTGCAAATGGATGTCAAGAATGCTTTCCTTCAAGGTGAGTTAGAAGATGAGGTGTACATGCGACCACCACCTGGTCTAGAAGGCATGGTCAAACCAGGAAATGTATTGAGATTAAAGAAGGCTATCTATGTCTTGAAGCAGTCTCAAAGAGCCTGGTACCATAAGCTGAGCTCACACTAAATGGAAGAGGATTTTTCAAATCAGAGGCAGATACACTCTCTTCACACTGACCAGCAAGCAAGGGATTATTGTCATTCTCATTTATGTTGATGACATTATCATCACTGGTAGTGACAAGGAAGGTATTCTTTCAACTAAGTCTTTCCTTAAATCTTCATTTGATATAAAGGATTTGGGAGAGTTGAAGTACTTACTAGGGATTGAGATATGCTGCTCTAAATAGGGGCTCTTCCTATCCCAAAGGAAGTACACACTTGATCTTAAAATGAGGCAGGAAACCTTGGAGGAAGACAGGCCAAGACACCATTGGAGGAAGGCTACAAGACACCATTGATGGCCAAACTCTCCTATGACTGCCCTCATCTCTTCTCTGATGGCTTTCATGATCTGCTCCATGGTTGGATGGTTAGCTCCATCAGCTCCAAGGTCTTCCATTGTTCGACTGGTGCAACTAGACTTACTAAAAAATAATAAAAGGATTCAATACCAACAATAACAAGTGGGTTGTTAAACCCCAAAGGAAAACTTCTTTTTTTGACTAAGTAAAAAAAAGGGTAAAAGGAAAAAAAGAGAAAAGGAAAAGCTTTTAGGGTTTTCGAAAAAAATTAAAGGAACAAGGAACTTCAGCCGCAAAGACTTGAAAAAAAAAAAGGAAACTCGCCCACAACAATATCGGGTGGTCGAGAAAAGGAAAGAAACTACGTTTTTTGACTTTTTTGAATTTTAAAGATCTAATGGCCTATTGAACAAGGTAAACTCGAGTTCTAATGAGATAACAAGTTATGAACTACACGAGGACTAACAAGAACAATTAACTTTTTATGGGTTTTCTTTTCTTTCAAACGGAGATCGACTCTATTCAAACAACTACGTGCAACTTCAAATACTTTTTATGGGTTTTATAGTGAAACAACACGACAATAAGCAATAACAGAAGTAGATATTTTGGGTTTTTCGTTTAATAAACTAAAGGAACAAGAAAGAAAATGATCTAAAGATAGAGGGTAAGAAAAAAAAAGGGTAGGAACCTTTGGCTCTGATACCAAATGATGTAAGACTCGGAGGAGTCTCTACTCACTTGAATCTCACAAGGAAGAAGAAGTCGGCTGCAGCTTGCTTAGGGGCAAACTGACTCGTATATTGATCTAGGTAAAAGTTGTGTGTTACAATGGCTGCGTGTGGGACGTTATTAATAGTCCTTCAGCCTTGACCTAATGGTCGACTCAAGAAAAGGAAAAAGACTCAAAACGACAGGACTTAGAGTTTTAAAAGAAATAGAAAACTGACATTGCCCGGTTTAAGACCAAAAAAGGAAAGTTTCAAAATAAAAGAAAATATGGCCTAAGCTAAGTCATGGCCTTGAACCATGTTTTTTTGTGGAATGGGCGAGTTCTAGGAAACACTAGGCTGACCATCTTAACTACACAAAGTGTAAATAAAGTAAAGACTTTCCTTGGTTCAGTGTTGGCCCTCTTTGCTAAGTAGTTGATCTTGAGGGCGTGTGGACCAATCTTGATAGGAATCTTGACTTGGTCTTCTACTTCTGGTTTTTCAATACTCGAGTCTTTGAAGCCTTCATTCTTAATCATGTGGGTTTCATCAAAAATGGGGTCTCCTTCGACGTCCATTCCTGCCACATAACCATCTTTGTCTGTTTCAGCCAAATGTGCTTCCTTACCTGGAGTGATATTGAGTTGCACAAAGGCATTGCTCAAGTCATCACTTAGTTTGGTGATATGCTCTACTTTGGTGGGTTGAGCTAATGGCATGTCTGTTGGTTCATCCATGTTGTCTAGGATAGCATGGACGGCAAGTATGAAACCATCCTTAAGTCTCCTAGCCTTGGAACGTGTCATGGGACCTTCTGTGACCTTAAGAATGGTTATGGGAGCTTGGTTCTGGTCCATGACCTCATCAAGAATGGTAAGTATATGTTAACCCTCTAGGGTACTCCTATGCTGCATATAAATTATCTAGTATCCCTGATCATTTGAAGAATGTAAATGACTCTTACACTGCTTCATCTAGATTGCTTAAGAACCTTGGTCATTTAGAATGTAAGGTTTAATCGCCTCGTTCGTACAATGCTCATAACTTAGCAAACCTCTAGTTCTTGATTCAGGAGCATCTCACCACATGATTAGTGATGATAGTCTTATAAAGGACATAGAACCTCCTCATGGTCATTTAATGATTGCTAAGGGTTATAGAGTAGCAATAGGCAAGTTGAAACTGTTTGACAAGGATTCTAAAGCCTTTTATATGCCTGAATTCACATCTAATCTTTTGCCAATTTATAAATGCACTACTGATTTACATTGTAATGTTATATTCAGTCCTAATGATGTGAAGTTTTAGGATATTGAGAGCCATAAGTTGATCAGAAAGGGAGTAAATAAAGAAGACCTTTACATGCTTGAAGACACTGCAGGTAAAGTTTGTGGGAAGACAGCCAAAATGCCACTGGAGGATGGGTATAAAGTCCCACGAGAGGGGGAGATTGAGAACAGCCAGTACTTTCACGATGCTAAACTTTATAGGAGGATGGTTGGTAAGCTAATATACTTGGCCATTACATGTCCTGATATTTGTTTTGCTGTGAACCAGGTGAGCCAGCATATGCAAGAGAAATGGGAACATCACTTGAGAATGGTGGAAAGAATTCTAAGTTACCTCACCGTATCACCAGGCCAAGGAGTATGGATGGGTTGTAATGAGAGTACTGAAGTAGTTGGATACTGTGATGCGGATTGGACAGGAGATTGAGCTGGTAGGAATTCCACAACAGGCTATGATGTGTGTATCCAAATGAGGAAGGAAATGTTTCCAGTCGAATGGAAATCCAAACTCTTGCAACGCAAGGATGGACAATTCAAAGTGCTGGAGCGGATTGGCAACAATGCATACAAAATTGATCTACAGGGTAAGTATGGCATTAGTCCAACCTTAAACGTTTCTGACATATCTCCTTCTATTGCAGATGAACTGGATTTGAGGTAAAACCATTTTAAAGGATGAGGGGATGATGCGGCCGCATATAGCTCAACGGCTAAGGGCATGGACGAGGATGGATAATGCAGCTCGGATACAGACGAATGGCTAAACCAGAAAGATGCTACTGGATCAAATGGACCAAGAGAAGACCGCAACCACGAAGGACACTACCTTTGTCGACCAACTGAAGATTAGGAACCTCGGGGACACAAGGAAGACAGTTTGGGACAAGTTCAAGTTGGATCTGGATCAGTTCAGTCTTTGCTCGACCATGATGAGTTTGGTAAAGACCCACTTGTGGATCAAGGAGGTCCTTTAACTCGAGCAAAGACTAGAGCCTTAAAGGAAGCTTTATGCTTGTTATCAAGTTTGTGCATGAGGAGGAAGAGTTGGTCCATGGCAAGGACAAGGATTCAAGTGTTTGCTACAACCTTATGGTTGTTAAACACTTAGAATGATTTCGAGTGAAAACCCATCATCTTTAGGATTTGGTTTTCATAAACCCACTAAGGGTTGGTTTTATCTTTTCATAAACCCACTAGGGTTGGTTTTATCTTTTCATAAACTTACTAGGGGTTGGTTTTATCTTTTTCTAAACCTACTAGGGGTTGGTTTTATCTTTTCCTAAACCCACTAGGGGTTGGTTTTATCCTTAAAGTCGGTTAGGGCTTTTGTAGTTTCCTATTTAAGGGACTTGCCAGCCGCTTAGGAAAGCACCCAATCTTTTAATCAAAACGCTTTTCTGCAACAAGTCTCTCACGGGCAACTCCTTCTTTGTGTTCAACATTCGAGCATACCATCTCTTTCACCTAGGGAGAAGACTCTCATACTTACGTGAACTCCATCAAGCACCAAACAAACGATGTTACACTCGTAAGGTAGCTCACGCAAACAACTCAAGGTATCCATCAACCTTGTCTGAAGAACAATCCCTTGTTCAATACCTAAGACCCTCGAATTCATCAATCCAACACTACAAACCCCTCTCAACCCTAGAAGGACAAGGATTGTTTGTGGAGCATCAGGCAAAGAGAGAGAGAGAGGAAACAGAGTAACATACTTTGTTTTCTTTTACTTGCTTTAACTTTTCTTTTCAGGATAGTATGGAGGATAAACGGGGACCAGACGACCCTGCTCGTGAACCAGTCCCACAACATATGCGCCCCGACCAATTACAGTTTGAGGCTATGCTAGGGGAACTGGAAAGGAGACTTCAAACCCGTGCTGAACAAATTTATGCTAACATAATTTCACCTGAGGTTGCTAATGTTGCAGGTAGAGCAATGGCCGCAGCTGAGAATGTACCACTTCAAGCTAGGCGAGTTGCAACAGGATTTGCTGGTGATCAAGCTGACGAGGAAGGCGAGGAACGGCTTATTAGACCCGACCAAAGAGGACCGCAGGCTGATGAAAACTTTGAGTATCTCAAACTAAGGATTCCTCCCTTCTTAGGGAAGAATCATCCAGACGCCGACCTCGAATGGGAAAAGAAGGTAGAACTTGTCTTCAACAGCCAAAACTTCACTTAGGAGTGAAAAGTGAAGTTAGCAGCTACTGAGTTCGAAGGTTATGGTAACAACTGGTGGGAAAAAGTGTCCAACATAAGTAAACGCAGTGGGTAAAACCAAGTAACTTCTTGGACGAGATGAAGGAAGTAATGAGAAGACGGTTTGTCCCAACACATTACCACAGAGAGCTGCAACAACGGCTTAGGAGACTCAATCAAGGGTCTAAAAATGTGGAAGACTACCACCAAGAGATGGACAGTCTCCTGATCAAGGCCGAGGTTCAGGAGTCTGAGGAAGCCTCTATTGCTCGATTCCAAGGGGGACTCAACCGATATATACAGGACCGATTGGAGATGCAAGAGTATGATAGTATAGAAGAGATACTTCACAAGGCGACCCTGATTGAACAGAAAAACAAAATAAGGGGGTGGGAAGGAATCAGCTTGGTTCTTCTTCAAAACCCACCTATTCTAAAGAAGACAAGCCGTTCAATAAGCCAAGAGAAGATACTCGCCCTATTACCTCAACTAAGGACGACAAGGGAAAGGGTCTAGTCAAAAACAATCCGACCAGAAACATCAGGTGCTTAAAGTGCCAAGTCTTTGAGCACTACGCTAGTGAGTGCATCAACAAGAAAACCATGCTAGTCTTGGCTAGTGTGTATATTGTTTCTGATGATGAAGAACACCATGTGGATGAGGAAGAAGAGATTGTGAACAATTTATGGGGAGTTACTTGTTACCTGATGTGTTCTGAATACACAAACCAAGCCAGAAGCTCAGTAGCAACGTGAAAACCTATTCACACTCGTTGTATGGTACAAGATAAGGTATGTAACATTATTATAGACGGAGGGAGTTGAACCAATGCAGCTAGTGAAGTGTTGGTCGAGAAGCTTGGCTTAGTTCCACAGGTGCATCCTCGACCATATGCACTCTAGTTGTTAAGTGAAGAAGGAGAAGTATGCGTAACTCAACAAGTCTCTGGCCCCTTAAACATAGGACAGTATCAAGACCGGTCCAGTGTGACATAGTGCCAATGGAGGCTAGCCATATTCTTCTTGGGCGGCCTTGGCAATATGATAAGAAAGTTATCAACGATGGCTTTACTAACAAACACTCGTTTGTGCAAAACAATAAGAAGATCGTGTTGGCTCCTCTAACACCCCAAGAGGCACACAAGGATCATATGCAGTTTAGGCAAAGGAAAGAGGTGAGCAACGCAGCTGGAACCAAGGCAACCAGTCCGGATGCTACGGGAAAAGGTTTAAGTCTTCTTGCTACTCATTCTGATTTAAAGCAAGCTGCATTCGACCAGCAAACTTTGTTACTAATAATCTTCAGGGAAATGTTAGCTTCAACTTCTAACCAAGACCTGGTCATACCAAGGGAAATTGAGGTTCTATTACATGAATACTTGGATGTGTTTCCAGGATATAGTCCAGTGGGAACCCATCATAGGCATAGAGCATCAAATTGATTTTGTTCCTGGAGCTTCCCTTCCTAACCGTCCAGCTTATAGGACAAATCCTGAAGAAACTAAGGAGCTTCAAAAACAAGAGGATGAACTTCTGGAAAATGGGCCCATTAGGGAAAGCATGAGTCCTTGTGTTGTACCTATCCTTCTTGTGCCTAAAAAAAGATGGGAGTTGGCATATGTGTGTGGACTGTCGAGCCATCAACAACATCACTGTTAAATATCGCCATCCCATTCCACGCTTGGATGACTTGTTAGACGAGCTACATGGGTCTTGCATCTTTTACAAGATAGACTTGAAGAGTGGATACTACCAAATCCGGATGAAAGAAGGAGATGGATTGAAGACTACGTTTAAAACCAAGCATGATCTATACGAATGGCTGTTCATGCCCTTTAGGTTAACTAATGAACCCAGTACATTCATGAGGCTCATGAACCATGTTCGAAGGACCTTCATCAGAATATTTGTGGTCGTTTACTTCGATGACATCCTGATTTACAGCAAGACCATGGAGGAACATGTCGACCATCTGAGAAAATTCCTCAATGTTATAAGGAAGGAAACCTTGTTTGCCAATTACAAAAGTGTTCCTTTGGAACGGACAATCTTGTCTTCCTTGGTTTTGTGGTAACTTCAAAAGGAATTCAAGTGGACGAAGAAAAGGTGCGAGCAATCAAGGAGTGTCCCGTGCCAAAGACTGTGGGTGAAGTTAGGAGTTTCCATGGCTTCATAGGATTTTAATAGACGGTTTGTAAAGGACTTCAGTTCAATAGCAGCTCCGTTGACTGAGGTTATCAAGAAAGTGTGGGGTTTACCTGGACGAAAGAACAGGCCCATGCCTTCAAGACACTCAAGGCCAGGCTCACCAATGTCCTTTATTGGTTTTACCAAAATTCCTCATACTTTTGATATTGAATGTGATGCTTCAAGATTGGGGATTGGGGCAGTATTGATGTAAGAAAAGAGACCAATTGCTTACTTCAGTGAGAAACTTGGAGGAGCCATGCTAAAATATCCAACATATGATAAGGAGTTGTATGCGTTGGTTAGGGCACTCCAAACTTAGCAACACAACTTGTGGCCTAAGGAATTTGTGATCCACACTGATCATGAATCACTTAAACACCTAATGGGCCAACAAAAGCTGAACAAGAGGCATGCTCGGTGGATGGAATTCATTGAAACATTTCCTTATGTCATCCAGTATAAACAAGGCAAAGCGAATGTAGTAGCCTATGCCTTATCACGAAGGAATTCTCTACTCTCGACCATGGATGCAAACCTGTTGGGGTTTGAGCATATCAAAGGCTACTATGTTCAAGATTCTGATTTCAAAGAAAAATACCAAGCTACTCTAAAGCAGGCCAGTGGAAAATTCTACCAGATGGATGGGTATCTCTTCCATAACAACTGTCTCCGTGTGCCATCCTGCTCCTTTAGAGATGTTTGTGAGAGAAGCTCATGCGGGAGGACTTATAGGACATTTCAGTGTAGCCAAGACCCTAAGTGTTTTACAACTACACTTATTCTGGCCTAAGATGAAGATGGACGTTGAGAGAGTGTGTGGACGGCGCGTGGTCTGCGAGCACTCCAAGTCTCAAGTACAACCACACGGTATATATACTCCTTTACATGTTCCCATTGCACCTTGGATAGATATATATATATATGGACTTTGTCTTAGGACTACCTAGGACTAGGAAAGGAAGGGATAGTATATTTGTGGTCATTGATAGGTTCTCTAAGATGGCATATTTCATTTCTTGCCATAAGACTGATGATGCTACTATAGTGTCCAAATTGTTCTTTAGACAAGTTGTTAGGTTGCATGGAATACCTAGGACCATAGTTTCGGATAGGGACACTAAGTTTCTTAGTCACTTCTGGAGGACATTATGGGCTAAGTTAGGTACTAAATTTCTCTTTTCAACAACTTGTCACCCACAAACTGATGGGCAAACACAAGTAGTAAATAGGACTTTGTCTGCTTTGCTACGTGCCCTTGTAAAAAGGAATATTAAGTCTTGGGAAGATTGCTTACAACATGTGGAGTTTGCCTATAATCATTCTAGGCATTCAGCAACCAAGCTATCTCCTTTTCATATTGTCTATGGATTCAATCCTTTGTATCCATTAGATATGATCATGTTACCTTCAAAGGAATAGACTAACCTTGATGGCCGACGAAAGGCCGAGTTTGTTAAGCCTTTGCATGAACAGGTTCGAAGAAACATAGAGGAAATGACAAAATTGTACGCACGCAGAGCTAACAAAGGGTGCAAGGAGATATTCTCGAACCAGGGTATGATGTGTGTATCCATATGAGGAAGGAAAGGTTTCCGGTCGAATGGAAATCCAAACTCTTGCAACGCAAGGATGGATAATTCAAAGTGCTGGAACGGATTGAGAACAATGCATACAAAATTGATCTACAGGGTAAGTATGCAATTAGTCCGATCTTCAACGTTTCTGGCCTATCTCCTTTTGTTGCAGAAGAACTGGATTTGAGGTCAAATCCTTTTAAAGGAGGAGGGCATGATGCGGCCTCACATATCTCAACGGCTAAGGGCATGGACGAGGATGGATAATGCAGGTCGGATACAGAAGAATGGCTAAACCATGAAGATGCTACTGGACCAAATGGACCAAGTGAAGACCATAACCACGAAGGACCCTACCTTTGTCGACCAACTGAAGTTCAGGAACCTCGGGGACACAAGGAAGACATTTTAGGAAGAGTTCAAGTTGGAGCTGGATCAGTTCAATCTTTGCTCGACCATAATGAGTTTGGTGAAGACCCACTTGTGCATCAAGGAGGTCCTTTAACTCGAGCAAAGACTAGAGCCTTAAAGGAAGCTTTAGCCTTGTTGATCAATTTTTTGCATGAGGAGGACGAGTTGGTCCATGGCAAGGACAAGGATTCAAGTGTTTGCTACAACCTTATGGTTGTTCAACACTTAGAATGATATTGGGTGAAAACCCATCAGCTTTAGGATTTGGTTTCATAAACCCACTAGGGGTTGGTTTTATGTTTTCATAAACCCACTAGGGTTTGGAATCTTCTTCTAACCCCACTAGGGGTTGGTTTTATCCTTAAAGACGGTTAGGGCTTTTGTAGTTTCCTATTTAATGGACTTGCCAACCGCTTAGGCAAGCACCCAATCTGTAAATCAAAACGCTTTTCTGCAACAATTCTCTCACTAGCAACTCCTCCTTTGTGTTCAACTTTCGAGCATACCATCTCTTTCACCCAGGGAGAAGATTCTCATGCTTACGTAAAATCTATCAAGCACTAAACAAATGAGGTTACACTCGTAAGGTAGCTGACGCAAACAAATCAAGGTATCCATCAACCATGTGTGAAGAACCATCCCTTGTTCAAGACCTAAAACCCTTGAATTCTTCAATCCACAACTACAAACCCCTCTCAACACACGAGTCTTAGTAATTCTCGTGCCATCCCAGCATCTTCAAGAGATCTGGACGACATACACATATCCTAGGTCTTATCATGTACGGACCAGTTGACCAAAACTTGTTTAAACCCGACCAAAACCTATTTTGGTCTTGCGCAAAAATAGGGCGAAGTTGTACGGATGGCCATTGGTCGTACAACTCTTTATCCGTACAAGGCAAGAGTGAAACTTAGATCACAAGGAAGAAGGAAGCCAAGGTAAATGAGTGCAAGGGTAAAGTGAAGTTAACTTGATGGTTGGGCGGTAGAAAGAGAAGAGGAAGCTCGCGGATAAGGCTTTACCAAGACATGCTCGCTCGAGCTGGAAAGGGAAGGTATCTGGTCAAGATGCCAAAGGCATCTTGCCTCAGCCAAGCATTCAAAAACCAGGCGCGCCTTCTCCTAAGTGTGTCCACGTCTATGCCGTTGTTACCTAACCTCTAATGACCGTTTGTGGATTAGATTAAGCCTCCTCTCTATATATTGTAACTGAGACTCAGATTAATAATCAAGCAAACCTTTCTAGTCATTCTCTATCTCTTGTTCATCATGAATATCAAGATTTCTCTCATTTAATCTCTGATTGTCTTCACTCTCTCCCTCGGATTCTTCTATACTTCTGTTAATCTCTTAAAATTTCAGTGTGTGCTCTAATTCAAAGAGAACAAGTGTCTCACACTCTCTTTACTAGAGAACATAATTTAGCCTTCAAGGATATGCACAAAAAGAAAGAAAGGATGGTGTTGTTACCTGGATACAAGAAGCCTAAGAAATGACATGTCAGAAAAAGCACCAAATCAAGCTTGTTTACTCTAAAGTCTGGTGAAATGAAAATCAAGGAGCATGAGGCGCCATGTCTTAAAGTTGTATCTATGTACTCAGCCTTTACCAGTGATGCTAAGGAAGGAGAAAATTGGAACAAGACAGTGATCAATGACGGCCCCATCAGAACGTGTGACATTGAACCACTAATCAAAGCAACAAAAGTCATTATCTCCTCCAAGAAGCCTGGTACACATCACCTTATCTCTATCCCAATCATAAAAGATTCAGGAGCTAGTCATCATATGATTAGTGATAGGAATCTTATTACTTATGTTAGGCATGTCTTAGGGAATGTAGTAATAGCTAATGGAGATAACGTGAAGATAGAAGGAATAGGGAACCTTAAGTTGTTTGATAGGGAATCTACTACCTTCTACATGCCAAGTTTTGCCTCTAAACTTCTTTTTATGAATGTTCTTGGAAAGAATATGAACATTTTAAAGAGTATCACTTGGAAAAGCAGTAAGCAGAAAGTGGTCTCTTGTTCGAGTGGTGAGGCAGAGTATAGGGCAATGTTGTAGCTGACAAATGAACTAGTGTGAATCAAAGGAATACTGAAGCATTTGGGAGTTGAGCAAGCTACACCAATGACTATGCGTTGTGAAAATCGAGCGGCCATCCACATTGCAACAAACTCAGGCTTCCACAAGAGAACCAATCATATTGAAGTGGACTGCCACAGAGTAAGACAAATGATTGGAGTGGGGAGATCTTACCATGTTACACAAGGACTGAGGATCAATTGGTGAATGTCTTCACCAAGACTGCAAGGCAAAAGGTTATTGAGTCTATTCACACTAGATTGGGACTCATTGTCCTTATTCTAAGCATCTAATCCCCTCGCTATGAGGTCTCCACTCTTTTCCCTCATCAAGGGTTTTATCCCAAAAAAAAGGGTTTTACTTTGGTGAGGTTTTTAATGAGGGAGATCTCATGGCGTTCCAAGCTTGACTTGTTCCACAGGGTCAAATTTGAGGGGGAGTGTTGATCTGAGAAAATAAAGAAGGGAGGTTTAAGGGTCTTAAGTTAAGGAATGAGATCAAGAGGAAGTTGGTGAAAAGTTAGGGCGAGTGTACGGACAGTACGGACTGTACGTTCGACTGTACTAATGCGGCTGCACATAGCTCAACGGCTAAGGGCATGGATGAGGATGGAGAATGCAGCTCGGATACAGGCGAATGGCCGAACCAGGAAGATGCTACTGGATCAAATGGACCAAGTGAAGACCACAACCACGAAGGACACTACCTTTGTCGACCAACTGAAGCTGAGGAACCTCGGGGACACAAGGAAGACATTTTGGGACGAGTTCAAGTTGGATCTTGATCAGTTCAGTCTTTGCTCGACCATGACGAGTATGGGAAAGACCCACTTGTGCATCAAGGAGGTCCTTTAAATCGAGCAAAGACTAGAGCCTTAAGGGAAGCTTTAGGATTGTTGATCAAGTTTGTGCATGAGGAGGACGAGTTGGTCCATGGCAAGGACAAGGATTCAAGTGTTTGCAACAACCTTATGGTTGTTCAACACTTAGAATGATTTCGGGTGAAAACCCCTTAGCTTTAGGATTTGGTTTTCATAAACCCACTAGGGGTTGGTTTTATCTTTTCATAAACCCACTAGGGGTTGTGTTATCTTTTTGTAAACCCACTAGGGGTTGGTTTTATCCTTTCCTAAACCCACTAGGGGTTGGTTTTATCCTTAAAGATGGCTAGGGCTTTTGTAGTTTCCTATTTAAGGGACTTGCCAGCCGCTTAGGCAAGCACCCAATCTTTTAATCAAAACGCTTTTCTGCAACAAGTCTCTCACGAGCAACTCCTCCTTTGTGTTCAACTTTTGAGCATACCATCTCTTTCACCCAATGAGAATACTCTCCTGCTTACTTGAACTCCATCAAGCACCAAACAAACGAGGTTACACTCGTAAGGTAGCTCACGCAAACACAAGGTATCCATCAACCTTGTGTGAAGAACCATCCCTTGTTTAAGACCTAAAACCCTTCAATTCATCAATCCACAACTAAAAACCCCTCTCAACACACGAGTCTTAGTAATTCTCGTGCCATCCCAGATTATTCAAGAGATCCAGACGATGTACACCTATCCTAGGTCGTATCAAGTGGTATCAGAGCCAACTTGAAGGGGTTAGGGTTTGCGTTCTTGCGTTTCTCACCCATCCATATTCATCCAGTTTTCTCTATCTATCTAGTTCTAGTCAGATCGGGATAGCCTTCAAAAAAAAGAAACCAAAGAAAAGAAAAGAACAAAAGAAAAACAAAAGAATCAGAACAAAGGCTGAGGAGAAATCCAGCCGACCAAGGAGAAATCCGGTCAAGCTAGTTAATTCGATCTGACGCCAAAAATCTTGTAATCTTTCTATCTTGTTCACAAAGGGAGTTAGGGCTTTCTAGTTCTTAGGTGATTGGGAATCTTGCTCCCTGTTGAACCTAGAAGGACAAGGATTGTTTGTGGAACATCAGGCAAAGAGAGAGAGAGAGGAAAAAGAGTAACATACTTTGTTTTCTTTTACTTGCTTTAATTTTTCTTTTCAGGATAGTTTGGAGGATGAACAGGGACCAGACGACCCTGCTCGTGAACCAGTCCCACAACACATGCGCCTCGACCAACTACAGTTTGAGGCTATGTTAGGGGAACTGGAAAGGAGACTTCAAACTCGTGCTGAACAAATTTATGCTAACATAATTCCACCTGAGATTGCTAATGTTGCAGGTAGAGCGATGGCAGCAGGTGAGAATGTACCACTTTAAGCTAGGCAAGTTGCGCCTGGATTTGCTGGTGATCAAGATGACGAGGAAGGCGAGGAACGCTTATTAGACCAGACCAAAGAGGACCGCAGGCTGATGAAAATTTTGGCAATCTCAAACTAAGGATTCCTCCCTTCTTAGGGAAAGAATGATCCAGACGCTTACCTCGAATGGGAAAAGAAGGTAGAACTTGTCTTCAAGTGCCAAAACTTCACTGAGGAGAGAAAAGTGAAGTTAGCAGCTACTGAGTTCGAAGGTTATGCTATCAACTGGTGGGAACAAGTGTCCAACATAAGTAAACGCAATGGACAAAACCAAGTAACTTCTTGGACGAGATGAAGGAAGTCATGAGAAGACGGTTTGTCCCAACATATTACCACAGAGAGCTGCACCAACGACTTAGGACTCAAGGGTCTAAAAATGTGGAAGACTACAACCAAGAGATAGACAGTCTCATGATCAAGGCCGAGGTCAGGAGTCTAAGGAAGCCACTATGGCTCGATTCCAGGGGGACTCAACCGAGATATACAAGACTGATTGTAGATGCAAGAGTATGATAGTATAGAAGAGATACTTCACAAGGTGACCCTGATTGAACAGCAAAACAAAAGAAGGGTAGTGGGAAGGAATCAGCTTGGTTCCTCATCAAAACCCACGATGGCTATACAAACAGACACTCGTTTGTGCACAACAATAAGAAGATCGTGTTGGCTCCGCTAACACCCCAAGAGGTACACAAGGATCAGATGCAGTTTACGCAAAGGAAAGAGGCGAGCAAAGCAGCTAGAACCAAGGCAACCAGTCCGGATGCTAAGGGAAAAGGTTTAAGTCTTCTTGCTACTCATTCTGATTTAAAGCAAGCTGCATTCGACCAGCAAGCTTTGTTAATACTAATCTTCAGGGAAATGTTAGCTTCAACTTCTAACCAATACCTGGTCATACCAAGGTAAGTTGAGGTTCTATTACATGAATACTTGGATTTGTTTCTAGGAGATAGTCTAGTGGGACTGCCACCCATCAGAGGCATAGAGCATCAAATTGATTTTTTTCCTGGATTTTCCCTTCCCAACCGTCCAGCTTATAGGAAAAACCCTGAAGAAACTAAGGAGCTTCAAAAACAAGTGGATGAACTTCTGGAAAAGGGGCACATTAGGGAAAGCATGAGTACTTGTGCTGTACCTGTCCTTCTTGTGCCTAAAAAGAATGGAAGTTGGCGTATGTGTGTGGACTGTCGAGCCATTAACAACATCACCGTTAAATAACGCCATCCCATTCCACGCTTGGATGACATGCTAGACGAGTTGCTTGGGTCTTGCATCTTTTCCAAGATAGACTTGAAGAGTGGATACAACCAAATCCGGATGAAAGAAGGAGATGAATGGAAGACAGCGTTTAAAACCAAGCATGATCTATACGAATGGCTGTTCATGCCCTTTAGGTTAACTAATGCACCCAGTACATTCATGAGGCTCATGAACCATGTTCTAAGGACCTCATCAGAATATTTGTGGTCGTCTACTTCGATGACATCCTGATTTACAGCAAGAACATGGAGGAACATGTCGACCATCTGAGAAAAATTTTCAATGTTCTAAGGAAGGAAACCTTGTTTGCCAATTAAAAAAGTGTTCCTTTGGAACGGACAAACTTGTCTTCCTTGGTTTTGTGGTAACTTCAAAAGGAATTCAAGTGGACGAAGAAAAGGTGCGGCCAATCAAGGAGTGGCCCGTGCCAAAGACTATGAGTGAAGTTAGGAGTTTCCATGGCCTCACAGGATTAAATAGACGGTTTGTAAAGGACTTCAGTTCAATAGCAGCTCCGTTGACTGAGGTTATCAAGAAAAGTGTGGGGTTTACCTAGACGAAAGAACAGGACCATGCCTTCAAGACACTCAAGGCCAAGCTCAACAATGTCCCTTATTGGTTTTACCAAACTTCCTCAAGACTTTTGAGATTGAGTGTGATGCTTCAAGATTAGGGATCGGGGCAGAATTGATGCAAGAAAAGAGGCCAGTTGCTTACTTCAGTGAGAAACTTGGAGGATCCATGCTAAATTATCCAACATATGATAAAGAGTTGTATGCGTTGGTTAGAGCACTCCAAACTTGGCAACACTACTTGTGGCCTAAGGAATTTGTGATACACACGGATCATGAATCACTTAAACATCTAAAGGGCCAACAAAAACCGAACAAGAGGCATGCTCGGTGGATGGAAATCATTGAAACATTCCATTATGTCATCCAGTATAAACAAGGCAAAGAGAATGTAGTGGCCGATGCCTTATCACGAAGGTATGCTCTACTCTCAACCATGGATGCAAAGCTGTTGGGGTTTGAGCAAATCAAAGGCTACTATGTTCAAGATTCTGATTTCAAAGAGACATACAAAGCTACTCTAAAGCAGGCCAGTAGAAAATTATACCAGATGTATGGGTATCCCTTCCACAACAACCGTCTCTATGTGCCATCCTGCTCCTTGAGAGAGATGTTTGTGAGAGAAGCCCATGCGGGAGGACTTATGGGACTTTTCGGTGTAGCCAAGACCCTAAGTGTTTTACAACAACACTTCTTCTGGCCTAAGATGAAGATGGACGTTGAGAGAGTGTGTGGACGGTGCATGGTCTGAAAGCCCTTCAAGTCTCAAGTCCAACCACACTGTATGTATACTCCTTTACATGTTCCCATTGCACCTTGGATAGATATATCTATGGACTTTGTGTTAGGACTGCCTAGGACTAGGAAAGGAAGGGATAGTGTATTTGTGGTCGTTGATAGGTTCTCTAAGATTGCACATTTCATTGCTTGCCATAAGACTGATGATGCTATTATAGTGGCCAAATTGTTCCTTAGAGAAGTTGTTAGGTTGCATAGAATACCTAGGACCATAGTTTCAGATAGGGAGACTAAGTTTCTTAGTCACTTCTGGAGGACATTATGGGCTAAGTTAGGTACTAAATTGCTCTTTTCAACAACTTGTCACCCAAAAACTGATGGGCAAACTGAAGTAGTGAATAGGACTTTGTCTGCTTTGCTACGTGCCTTTGTAAAACAGAATATTAGGTCTTCGTCTTGGGAAGATTGCTTACCACATGTGGAGTTTGCCTATAATCATTCTTGGCATTCAACAACCAAGCTATCTCCTTTTCAGATTGTCAATGGATTCAATCATTTGTCTCAATTATATATTATCATGTTACCTTTAAAGGAACAAACTAACCTTGATGGCCGACGAAAGGCCGAGTTTGTTAAGTCTTTGCATTAACAGGTTCGAAGAAACATAGAGGAAAGGACAAAAGTGTACGCACGAAAAGCTAACAAAGGGCGCAAGGAGCTCATTCTCAAACCAGGGTATGATGTGTGTATCCATATGAGGAAGGAAAGGTTTCCAGTCGAAAGGAAATCCAAACTTTTGCCACGCAAGGATGGAACATTCAAAGAGCTGGAACGGATTGGCAACAATGCATACAAAATTGATCTACAGGGTAAGTATGCCATTAGTCTGAGCTTCAACGTTTCTGACCTATCTCCTTTTGTTGCAAATGAACTGGATTTGAGGTCAAATCCTTTTAAAGGAGGAGGGGATAATGCGGCCGCACATAGCTCAACGGCTAAGGGCATGGACGAGGATGGAGAATGCAGCTCGGATACAGACGAATGGCCAAACCAGGAAGATGCTACTGCATCAAATGGACAAAGTGAAGACCACAACCACGAAGGACACTACCTTTGTCGACCAACTGAAGCTGAGGAACCTCGGGGACACAAGGAAGACATTTTGGGACGAGTTCAAGTTGGAGCTGGATCAGTTCAATCTTTGCTCGACCATGATGAGTTTGGTAAAGACCCACTTGTGCATCAAGGTTGTCCTTTAACTCGAGCAAACACTAGAGCCTTAAGGGAAGCTTTAGGCTTGTTGATCAAGTTTGTGCATGAGGAGGACGAGTTGGTCCATGGCAAGGACAAGGATTCAAGATTTTGCTACAACCTTATGGTTGTTCAACACTTAGAATGATTTCGGGTGAAAACCCATCAGCTTTAGGATTTGGTTTTCTTACACCCACTAGGGGTTGGTTTTATCTTTTCTTAAACCCACTAGGGGTTGGTTTTATCTTTTTGTAAACCCACTTGGAGTTGGTTTTATCCTTTCCTAAACCCACTAGGGGTTGGTTTTATCCTTAAATATGGCTAGGGCTTTTGTAGTTTCTTATTTAAGGGACTTTCCAGCCGCTTAGGCAAGCACCCAATCTTTTAATCAAAACGCTTTTCTGCAACAAGTCTCTCATGAGCAACTCCTCCTTTGTGTTCAACTTTCAAGCATACCATCTCTTTAACCCAGGGAGAAAACTCTCCTGCTTACATGAACTCCATCAAGCACCAAACAAACAAGGTTAAACTCGTAAGGTAGCTGACGCAAACAGCTCAAAGTACCCATCAACCTTGTGTGGAGAACCATCCCTTGTTCAAGACCTATAACCCCAGAATTCATCAATTCACAACTACAAACCCCTCTTAACACACAAATCTTAGTAATTCTCGTGCCATCCCAGCATCTTCAAGAGATTCAGACGATATACACCTATCCTAGGTCTTATTATGTACGGACCAGTTGACCAAAACTTGTTTAAACTCGACCAAAACATATTTTGGTCTTGTGCAAAAATAGGGCGAAGTTTTACGGATGGCCATTGACCATACAACTCTTTATCCGTACACGGAAAGAGTGAAACTTGGATCACAAGGAAGAAGGAAGTCAAGGTAAACAAGTGTAAGGATAAAGTGAAGTTAACTTGATGGTAGGCCGGTAAAAAGAGAAGAAGAAGCTCGCGGATAAGGCTTGACCAAGACATGCTAGCTCGAGCTGGAAATGGAAGGTATCTGGTCAAGATGCCAAACGCATCTTGCCTTCTCAGCCAAGCATTCAAAAACCAGGCGTCCCTACTCCTAAGTGTGTCCACGTCTATGCCTTTGTTACCTTACCTCTAATGACCGTTTGTGGATTAGATTAAGCCTCCTCTCTATATATTGTAACTGAGACTCAGATTAATAATCAAGTAAACATTTCGAGAAATTCTCTCTCTCTTGTTCATCATGAACATCAAGCTTTCTCTCATCTAATCTTTGATTCTCTTCACTCTTTCTCTCGTATTCTTCTATACTTCTCTTAATCTCTTACAATTTCAGTGTGTGCTCTAATTCAAAGAGAACAAGTGTCTCACTCTCTCTTTACTAGAGAACATAAATTAGCCTTCAAGGATATGCACAAAAAGAAAGAAAGGATGGTGTTGTTACCTGGATACAAGATGCCTAAGAAATGACATGTCAGAAAGAGCACCAAATCAAGCTTGTTTACTCTAAATTCTGGTGAAATGAAACTCAAGGAGCATGAGGCGCCATGTCTTAAAGCTGTATCTCTGTACTCAGCCCTTACAAGTGATGCTAAGGAAGGAGAAACTTGGAACAAGACAGTGATTAATGATGGCCCCATCAGAATGTGTGAGATTGAACCACTAATCAAAGCAGCAAAAGTCATTATCTCCTCCAAGAAGCCTGGTACACATCACCTTATCTCTATCCCAATCATAAAAGATTCAGGAGCTAGTCATCATATGATTAGTGATATTAATCTTATTACTGATGTTAGGCCTGTCTTAGGGAATGTAGTAATAGCTAATGGAGATAACGTGAAGAGAGAAGGAATAGGGAACCTTAAATTGTTTGATAGGTAATATACTGCCTTCTACATACCAAGTTTTGCCTTTAAACTTCTTTTTGTGAAAAAGGCCACGGTTGATCTGAATTGTCAGGTGGTTTTTAGGCCTAATGATGTTGAGTTTCAGGATCTTAAGACAGGGAAGGTGATTGGTGAAGGAAACAATAAAGGTGGTTTATACCATCTCCAAAAGACTAAACCCTCAACTCCTATTCATTATGAATGATCAGTAACTCATATGTTTGTGATAGCACTACTTGGCATGCTAGATTAGGTCACCCCACACTCGTGCATTAGAGATCATTATGCCTTATATGTCGTTTAACCACTTAGAATGTGAGGCATGCATCTTAGGAAAGCATTGCAAACTGTATTTCCAACATCAGAAACCATTTATGAGAAATGCTTTGACTTAGATCACTCTCATGTTTGGACCTCACCTTGTATTTCTAGAGATAACCATAAGTATTTTGTCACCTTTATTGATGAAAAATCAAAATACACTTGGATTAAATTGTTGCCTTCTAAGGTTCGTGTGTTAGATGCTTTTATGAACTTTCGATCTTATGTTACTAACCAATTTAAGGCTAATGTCAAGGTACTAAGGTCAGACAATGGAGGATTGTTAAGTTGAGGTCCATACTTGGGTTAAAAGAAATAAGGAAGAGAGGAAAAGGTTTTGTGTCAACTTTGTCCGTACAGTCCATACAGGGCGTACAATCCGTACAAGGTCGACCAAAAGCACTCGACCAAGGAAAGTTACCATTCGGGTAAAGCCAAAGTTACCCGAACTCTTTCCTTGGGAGGTAACCTTATCCACCATTTGGAAATGAAGAAAGGGCCGCGTGGACAAGCTGGCACGAGCTGTGAAGGAATAACATCTTGTCAAAGATGCTGATACCATTTGCATGGCCATAATGGGTCGGTTTGAATTTGGCGCGCCTATACTCGACCACAGCCACATATTTCCCTTCATTTAGTCTCTGGAAACCCTTGTATGACTCTCTATATTATGTTTCGAGTATAATGAGAAGAGTAGACAGTTCTCTCTATTTTCAGCTTTAAAATGTTCTTCATCAATCTCCCCTACAAATAGTCTCAAATCGATTCAAGTCTTCTCTAATCTCTTCTAAATCTCCTTCTAGTTACATTTCTCTAAAGATATCAAAATATCTTATGGTATCAGAGCCAGGTTCGTGATAATCTGGGTTCGTGTTCATCAGCTTAAGAAGATCAAGGTTGAAACTTTTTGAAGATCCAAAGTGGTTCTTTGTTGATCCGGGTAGAAGAATGAAGTTTGAAGCTTGTGTGCTGCAAGAGCTTGAGTCTTTTCACGTTCATACCTTCAAAGACTCATGATCTAAGTCCAAGATCTCATCTTTACCAAGATTTTGAAATCATGCTGTTTGAAGATGGAGAATGTTAGCATGAAGGTTCCGGTTATTTTCAAGGAGAGTAACTATTTGTTGTGGTCTTGCCTAGTGAAGACTCATGTGGGAAGTAAGGGTCTATGGAATCATATCACATCTGGTCAGATTCCAAGACTCATTACTCAAGAAGGTGACACTGAAGATGTTACAAGTGAAATGGAGACGTGTCATCAAGAGGATATGCTGGTAATGACACTTCTTCAAGGATCTCTTGAGACCTCTATCATGGAGGCTAATAGCTACGGTGAGACCGCAAAGGATCTATGGGATACCCTGAAGAAGGTTTATGGAAACATTTCAAACTTGAGCAGAGTGTTTGAAGTGAAGAGATCAATCAATGGGCTGGTGCAAGAAGACATGGAGTTCACTAAGCACCATGGGAGGTTCCGAGAACTTTGGTCAGAACTTGAGATGCTGAGGCCAAGAACGGTTGGTCCTGATGATCTGAATGAGAAGCGTGAGCAAGATAAGGTCTTTGGACTCCTTCTAACGTTGAATCTAGCTTACAACTGTCTCATCAAGCACATCTTGAGAGCTGAGAAACTCCCAACTCTGGAGGATGTGTGTGCACATATACAGAAGGAACAAGGCTCCATTGGGTTTTTTGGAGGTAAAGGAGAGCAATCTTTGGCAAACCAAGCTGCGCAAACTGATCAAGCTGACGCTCCAATGGCTAATAAGGCTGCTTACAACAAGTATGAAGAAAGGAGGTTCAATGGAAATTATGATCACTGCAAGAAGAGTCAGTGCTTGATCCTTCACACACATCTCAAGCCAGCTAAGTTCATGAAGGAGAGAGAGGCTAGAGCTCACATCTCTGAAGGTGCAAATGGTGGTGGTACAAGCAAGGCAAATGATGGTGATAAGAGGGAGACATGTGATGGAAAGTCTTTGGTGGGCTACACTAGAATCACGACCAGGAGGAATGATCAAGACTACATAAGGAGGTCTGACATTGAAGCTCTCATCAAAATGCTCCAGGAGAATGGTAAGCTCTCATCAAAATGCTACACTGATTGCTAAGAATTCATTCTCTGATTGCAAAACTTGTCTTTGATCTAAACATAGTTCATTCTCTTGATCTTAGACTCATCTACACAAGATATGATCAGTCCATAAAGCATTTCTGAAGATTATCCCACCAAACCATTTATCATCATCGAATTCAACCCAGATCTCTCTTAAGACCATCATATCTTCCTTTAAAATAATTAGGGACAATTGAATCTCCTCACCAGAGGTTCATCAGTTTAGCCCAACTCTTCTTTGGTCATTACTGCTTAAGGCAGCTTCATGACTTGGCTATTGAGGAACACCTCCATCCTCTTCAGACTTGATGCTTAACCCCCAATGCAACTCTTCTCTGGTCATTACTGCTTGAGGCAGGTTCGTGACTCGGCTATTGAGGAACACCTCCATTCTCTTTGGATTTGATGCTTAATGATAAACTGAGAACATTTGAGCTTGGTTTTGTGAAGAATGTTGAGACGAAGAAGAATAAGTAGGCGTGTGTTGACATGAAGAAGGAAATCAGACCAGAGGTGGAGTTACAAGGAGAAGTGATCATCCGGTTAGGAAAAGAGTTTTCCTATCCGTACAGTCTGACCTAAGCTTGCCTTGAAAGACAAGCAAAGGGAAAGGCGTTGGATAAATTTCTTGACTTGTTCTTCAGAAGCTCTAGAATAATTTAAATTAGTTTATGCAAGTGGCTGGAGCAGTTGGCAAGTGAAGACAATCAGAAGTCACTTGTTCTGATCAAGAAGAGAGAGAGAGAAAGAAGAGTTGTCCTTCTCAATCAAGCTGCTCGTGCCCTGGCCATTCTGAGCCCCTTTGTTTATTATTTTCTCTAGTCAACTTGCTTAACTATTGTATGTCTATTTAAAAATTGTAACAAGAAACTAATTGATTAAGAAAACATATTTCCTCTTTCTATCTCTCTCATTCACGAAATAGCTCATTCCTCTCTCATGTTCTTCATGTTCTTACCATAAACTCTCTCTATGGTTCTCTGAAACTCACATGGTATCAGAGCATTTATGCTCTTGAGACCAATTACCACTACTCTATTCTACGTATTCCGCAAATCTTTTCATTTTAATATGATAATTTTTGAAATTCTTTTTACCCACTGGGTGAGAGCTGTTATTGAGCTGTTCTTGAGTTCTTGATGGAAAATTCAAAAATGGTGGTGATTCCAGTTACTCTCAAAGGAGCTAACTATCTGCTGTGGTTAAGACTTGTCAAGACTGCTCTTGGAAGTAGAGGGCTTTGGGAATATGTTACTGGAGGCAAAATCCCAAAGAAAATTATCCTAGGAGAGGATGGAGAAGAAGTTGTTGCTGATGATGGAAAATGGGGTTAGGAGGATCTCTTGGTGTTGTCCATCATTCAGAACACCCTTGAAACTTCAATATTGGAAGCTTACTCCTACTGTAAAACTTCCAAAGAGTTGTGGGATACACTTCAGAAGGTTTATGGAAACTTATCTAATCTGAGCAGGGTGTTTGAAGTGAAGCAAGCTATCAACTGTTAACTTGAAGAAAGAAATGGAGCCAAAGGAAGAGTTGAGATGAGTTTGGGTCTAGTGCAAAGTTAGGGTGAAACCTCCGGATATTGTCTACAAGGTGTTTAGAAGTGCTCTGAAGGTTGTGCAAAGATAAGGCCAAGTCCAGGAGGGACTTAGAAGGCTGTTGAGGAGCAAATGGGAGAATGTGCTTAGTTAGGGTGAGGCCATACGGATTTGGTACGGACGGATGTACTCGGACCATACGGTTTCGTACGAACCAGGTCGACCCAAAACTTTCACACTTGACCATTTGAGAAGATTTGGGACTTGTGCAAAAATAGGGCGAGGTACGGACCGTGCAAAAATAGGGCGAGGTACGGACCGTGCAAAAATAGGGCGAGGTACGGACCGTGCAAAACTAGGACAACCCAAAGATGTTCTCATTACGGCTTTAAAGATGTTTGGGGAGTTTATGCAAAAATAGGGCGAAATGGTATGACCCGTGCAAAGTCCTGGACTAAAAGACAAGCTTCTGATCTTTAAGAGAAGAAGACAAAAGCTTAAGAGAAGAAGACAAACTTTTAAGAGAAGAAGACAAAAGAGTGTGTTGGCGCATGATTGTGGTCCACGACAGGCTGGCTCTTGCTGTCCATAAGCTGTGTAGGGGACCATATATCAGGACAGATACATGGGAGTATTCATGGGCGCCTATGAGAAGCCAATAAGGACCCAGCCTTCCCTTTGACCAACAAATCAGCTCCCATCACTCAGATTGCATCAAGACCAGACCTAAGACTCAATCTCACACGTCCATCCTTCCATCCTTCAAGTATTATCAGCCTTTATATTTAGGTTATGGTTTCAGCTTGTAATTTCCTATAAAAAGACCCTTATGGGCGACTTGTAAAGGGGGATTTCCCCTCTCCTTCATAATAAACAAAGTGTCTTCTTGATCAGAAACCCATAATCTACCCATTTCTTATACTTTAATCTCTTGCTCTAAATCTCTTTTTTCTGTTCTTTATTCACACTAATCACATCAGACCTCTCTCTCATCATTTCAAGCTCTCATCTCGCCCTAAAGGGCTGTTCTTCATCACCACAGCCTGAGCTCTGAAAATCCAATATGGTATCAGAGCCAGGTTCATCAGAACTTGGTATCTAGCGTCCGCGAATCATCACAAGTCAATCCTCATCACAAATCCAAACCATAGAAGTCTTGTCCAGCCTTGGTTCTCTTGCTTCCAGAAGACGGTGTATGAAGCTAAGGTGGTTCTTCATGGTCGCTCCTCTCCTCTCCTGCCATTAAAGGCGTGTCCCATCTCCTGTTCAAGCTTATACATTTCAAGAAGAAAGCTCTCTCCTCGTTCATGAAGATGGCGACTTGAGAAGGTGAAGAAAGGTGGAGCCTTTTGTGTTGTGGGTTCAAGAAGGAGGGTAAGAACACCAGGAGAAGGTGTTGGGTGACGATCCAGCTCTCTAATCCACCAGATTCATGACCTGTAACCAAGGAGGCTTAAGGAACCAGATCAGGTTCTTTGGTTGTAATCTAATCCTAAACCTTCTTGATATGAGCTTGTGATTGTGTATGGCTGTGGTTAAGTGATATGTTGCAATCTGTGGTTTATCTTTCTTGATGGCATTGTCTTGTGTAGTCCCAGTATGCTAGTGTTTATTGTTGAGACTTGTTTGATGTTGAGAAGTGATGCTTACCCCGGTTTGGTTGTGATTGAGTTAGGATGCTCGAAACTGTCTAAATCTTACTAGCTTTCACTAAACTTGAATCGCCTAAGGTATTGCATATTGTCTGCTGTTGATTGATGATAATAATGCCTAATCCCATCTCTAAATGAATGTGTATTGAAATGGTAAATGGTTGTAATTAATCTGGTTGCATTTATGAGTTAGAGACTGATTAAGATTATTGCATATTTTATCATCTTGTTGCTGCCTTAATGTTGAGCATCTAGATTGATGTCTATGAATGTGATTAAGGCAGGTATGTTTGCCTAAATTCTTAGTAGTGTATCTTTGCCGGATCATGCTTAGTTTTTAGAGAATGGAAAGAGCATTAGATGGATTTTAATGTAATAAGAGGCCATCTAAGTGCAAAGCTAGTGAGACATTGGCAAAAGCCAATGCATTGTGTCTTATCTTTGCTGGAGTTTGAGTGTTGTTTCAGGTTCACAAGATGTGCTATTGGTTCACCATACATCCGAGTGAAAGAGGAAGACTAATCCCATTGGGAATGGTTGCTGGAGTGTATGTGGATACACTAAGCAAGTGATCATCACTTAAGTCTGGAGGAGACTGATGATCAGAAGGCATTGGAGTTTAAAGAGGAGGGTTGATAAGTGGTTGAATGCGCAATCCATAAGATATTGCACTCCTGATCTTAAGGCTCATTGAGGCTCACTTCAAGCTTGGACACATAACCGATCCAAGCTTGAGGAGGGGAGCAAGGTGATCCACCTGATGATCCTGTCAATGACCTGTGTTACTCAAGGACCTTGCATGCTGATCTAGAAGAGATCAAGACGTAGTGAGGGAAGAAGAAGGTCACTCAACAAGCTATGTGAGGAGTTCTTGTTGAGTGGACTGAGGTATCTCCTTTATGCAATGGTAATGGAGTGGAGATCAAGCATCAAGTCTGAAGAAGATGGTGGTGCCCTCCACAAGGCTTATCATGGAGTAAACATGTGCTCACCATTCAAGCTTGGACCTTCTCTATACTCGGTCTCAAGATTGAGGGGGAGTGTGGATGAGCTTGCATGACAAAAGAAGGAGATGTGAAGCTTAGTCAAGTGAGGATTCGAGTGGTGGTTCAGAGCAGCCACTCCTCACCATCTAAACAAGGGAGTAAACCTGATCTTATCTCCTTATATACATTCATGATAGGTTTATCTCTTGAGAACTGATACACTTGTAGAATGATGTATCAGGTACCTTACTTGGATACTCAGGAAAAAAAGGAGAAGCTAGGCGTGTGATCTGACCTCATGGGAAGACACAAGAGAACCGCAAAGAAGAGATCCGAGAAGGAGTTGGTAATGTGCAATGAAGCCAATGAGTTGCACATCAAGGTTAGGCCATGATCCAGGGCCTTTGGTGTCCATCACACTGATGAGAACACAAAAGACCCACTGGCCAATCCCTAGGTCTTGAAGGCTCTACTCTTTTCCTTATGAGGGTTTTATCCCTAAGGAGGGTTTTCTCTCATAAGATTTCTAATGAGGGAGTTCTTCAAGGTTCCAAGCTTGAATTAGGATCTCTAAAGTCAAGCTTGAGGGGAAGTGTTAACTTGAAGAAAGAAATGGAGCCAAAGGAAGAGTTGAGATGAGTTTGGGTCTGGTGCAAAGTTAGGGTGAAACCTCCGGAGATTGTCTACAAGGTGTTTAGAAGTGCTCTGAAGGTTGTGCAAAGATAAGTCCAAGTCCAGGAGGGACTTAGAATGCTGTTGAGGAGCAAATGGGAGAATGTGCAAAGTTAGCGCAAGGCCATACGGATTTGGTACGGACGAATGTACTCGGACCGTACGGATCCGTACGGACCAAGTCGACCCGAAACTTTCACACTTGACCATTTGAGAAGATTTGGGACTTGGGCAAAAATAGGGCGAGGTATGGACCGTGCAAAAATGGGGCAAGGTACGGACCATGCAAAAATAGGGCGAGGTACGGACCGTGCAAAAAGAGGGCGAGGTACGGACCGTGCAAAAATAGGGCGACCCAAAGATGTTCTCATCACGGTTTTAAAGATGTTTGGGGAGTTTGTGCAAAAATAAGGCGAAATGGTATGGCCCGTGCAAAGTCCGGGACTAAAAGACAAGCTTCTGATCTTTAAGAGAGGAAGACAAAAGCTTAAGAGAAGAAGACAAACCTTTAAGAGAAGAAGACAAAAGAGTGTGTTTGCGCATGGTTGTGATCCACGACAGGCTGACTCTTGCTGTCCATAAGCTGTGTAGGGGACCATGTATCTGGATATATACAAGGGAATATTCATGGGCGCCTATGAGAAGCCAATAAGGAGCCAGCCTTCCCTTTGACCAACCAATCAGCTCCCATCAATCAGATTGCATCAAGACCATACCTAAGACTCAATCTCGCACGTCCATCCTTCCATCCTTCAAGTATTATCAGCCTTTAGATTTAGGTTATGGTTTCAGCTTGTAATTTCCTATAAAAGACCCTTATGGGTGACTTGTAACTCTCCAAGAGAGTAAGGGGGATTTCCCCTCTCCTTCATAATAAACAAAGTGTCTTCTTGATCAGAAGCCCTTAATCTACCCCTTTCTTATACTTTAATCTCTTAGTCTCTCTAAATCTCTTTTTCTGTTCTTTATTCACACTAATCACATCAGACCTCTCTCTCATCATTTCAAGCTCTCATCTCGCCCTAAAGGGCTGTTCTTCATCACCACAGCCTGAGCTCTGAAAATCCAACATCAACAACCTGAAACAAGATGAAGCAGAGTTCAACCAACATCTTGGAAAGTTTAGAAGTCTCTGGTTGGAGCTCAACATGCTGAGACCAAGCTCTTCTGATCTGGAAGTCTTGAGAGAAAGACAAGAGAAAGATATGATCTTCAGCCTGCTACTGACCCTAAAACCTTCATACAGCCAGCTGATAAAGCATATTCTGAGGGAAGACAAACTTCCAAGTGTGGAAGGTGTGTGTGCTCTCATACAGAGAGAAGAAGCTAACAACACAGAAGTCACCAAGTGTAGAGTTGTTTCAAGAGTACAAGAAGACCAAGAAGCAACACAGAAGGAGGAAACTGAAGCCACGATTGATGGAGATCAAGTTGGCCAGGGACTTGCTCAAGGAGATTGAGCATCAAACAGTTGAAGGCAAGACCATGTACTCAGCTTTCTTAGTAACATGAATTAAGGAATAACATGACGAAATGAAGCTGGTGTGACCAGTATTAATGGACCAGTGACCAGCAGTGACCTGAACCTCTTCATCAAAGCTGCCAAGGCCCTTTTCTCACCCAAAAAGGCTGGTACACAATCTCTTGACTCTAAACCCATCATTATATATTCAGGAGCTAGCCTTCACATGATTAGTGATAGGAATCTTATTAGTGATTTCAAGCCTGCCTCATGGAATGTGATTATAGCAAACGGAGATAAGGTTAAGATAGGAGGAATTGGGAAACTTTGGTTGTTTGATAGGGAATCATCTGCCTTACATATGCCTCAGTTTACATCTATCTTGCTGTCAGTAAGGAAGGCAACTGTCGAATTTAGTTGTCAAGTTGTCTTCCGACTAGATGAGGTTGAGTTTCAAGGTTTAAGAACATGGCAGTTCATTGGAAGAGGACACAGTTAGGATTAACTTTACCATCACCAAAGGACAGAACCTTCTATCTGCATGGTCAGTACAGCCACTGAGGTAAATAGCAACACATGGCATGCTAGATTGGGTCATCCCCGTGCAAGAGCTCTAAATCTGATGCTTTCTGGTGTGGTGTTTGCGAATGATTTGTGTGAAGCATGTATCCTTGAGAAGCATTGTAGAACAATTTTTCAAGGTCTAGCACCATCTATGAGAAGTGTTTTGACCTTGTTCACTCTAACTTGTGGACTGCTCCTTGTCTATCGAGAGAAAATCACAAATACTTTGTGACCTTCATTGGTGAGAAGTCTAAGTACACTTGGGTGACACTGATTCATTCTAAGGACAGAGTACGGGAAGCTTTTAATAATTTTCAGACCCATGTCTCCAATCATTTCAATGCCAAACTCAAGATCCTTAGGTCAGATAATGGTGGAGAATACACAAGGCAAGCATTCAAGCAGTATCTAGCTCACCATGGGATCATACATCAGACAAGTTGTCCTTATACTCCTCAAAAAAATGGGGTAACTGAGAGGAAGAATAGACACCTAATTGAAGTGGCAAGATCAATGATGTTCCGTACTAATGTTCCAAAGAGGTTTTGGCGTGATTCTGTGATGGCTGCTTGCTATCTCATCAACATAATTCCAACTGAGATACTCAATGACTTGTCTCTCTTTGAGGTACTAAACAACTACAAACCATCTATGGACCATTTGAGAGTATTTGGATGCCATGCTTTGTGTTGATACTAGGAGAACATAAGAGCAAGCTAGATGCCAGAAGCTCAAAGGCTATGTTCATTGGTTATTCTCCAACACAAAAGGGCTATAAGTGCTACGATCCAGTGGCAAGAAAGGTTTCAATATCAAGAGATGTGAAGTTTGTGGAGACTACGGGATACTATGAGGAAAAGAGTCGGGATGACTTGAAAGACATCTCCCAAGCATTAGAAAAAGCTGCCAATCAGTGTGTTCCAGAAGGAGGCGCCTGCT